>KB671676.1:487021-523456 GCA_000349105.1 Anopheles epiroticus
ACGTAAAGAGACTAAACGCAAACTTAAGGAAGACAGGAAGCAGGATTAAGGAAACTAGGAAAAATAATTTGAAGTAAAAAGACGATGACTGAAATAGTTAAGAGGATAGTTGAAGTCGAAAAGAGTATAGAAGTGGTTGAACCGTCTAAAGCAGGAAAGGAGAGGATCATTATGGGTGTAAAGTGCACGGCGTACCTCTACAGATAAAGGGTCACGAGGGCGTAACGATCGAGTAGGCACATACAAATTTAACGAAGGAAGTAAATCAGGAGCATCTGCAACACCTTCTGCTTGGCCCTCCAACAAAGCATGCTTGAAATACTTGCCGTCGAAAAATTAAAGAATGTAGGTTTAACAGCTTTTTACAAGACCATGTTGAATGTCTCAAGTTCTCCTGCTCATGTTCCAAGTCAGTTAAAGTAAACAATAACAAAGTCTCAAAAGGAAACGTTGTGGTTTTTAAAGGCCTCTGCTTTAAATTATTTTATTTCTATTAATTTCTAATAATACATAATAGTAATACATCCATATACCCTTGTAAAACAGCCTTAGGTATTCAATAGACAGTTGTTTAAAGAAAAGTCAAAGCCTTATAATTTAAATAACAATTCGAATCTCCGAAACAAAAACCTTACCTCATCGTGTGAACCATGCTCAATTCTATGAAACAATCAAGGTACTACTAGCCATAATTGGTAAATTATAAGAATATTTTAGTAAACAAGAAATCATACGCATAATATGTTGTATAAGGATACTTACATAAAATTGATTCAGCGCAGGTAAGTTAACAAATAATTCAATTAACAATTCTGGGAATATTGAAATGTTATGAAACATTTTTAGAATATTTTTCAAGTTCTTCAAAATAGTCATATTTTATTCGTCTTCTTGGATGCTAAAATAACCCTTTGACTTTTTCTGTGACTTAGTGTACCCATAGTACAATAGTCAATCCTGCGTAAGGAGAGTGGCAGCAGTAACAGGAGAATGAGATTCTACCCAACGTCGGGACGCCTATACCGTAACCACTTAGATGACCGAGCCAGCCAACCATATAATATTTTATGCTATATTGTTTGTTTCCTGACTTTGAAAACGATTATAGAGAAAGCGCAAATATCTTCGGTGGCACAACAACCCAGAAAGATGATCAAGGCCTAACTGGAGCACTAATGTGCTTTGGCTCTTTCTGTGACTGAGTGTACCCATCCATATCAAGAATGTTAAATCCTGCGTATAGGGGCATGACAAACATGACTTTATTCATGGAAACGTAATGCAAATGATTGCCTAACTTTGTGAAGCAATATATTTAAAATCTTGAATTAATAGCATTGATTTATTGACCAATCCAAAATTGCTTGAAATAACGTTCGCATCATGAAAAAAACTCTAGAGCAATAAACTTTTTCACTTTCCTGTCGACTATATGGTCCTTGTAGATCCGGCCAAATGTCTTGAAAATGTGTGAAGTTCAAAACAAAGCATAATCGCAATGTGATTCGTCTTATATTTTAAAATATTTTGTATGAAACTCTCATTTACTTTTCATCTTTCAGTCGATTTAAATGAGGTATTTAGAGACAAACAAGCTGCATCAATTGTATGAAAATATCTAAAAGAATGCCCCCAACGTCCGAAATTTAAGTGTTCCAGTTACCAGAGTTTGGTCAAATTCTCAAATCATAATATAGCTAATCCGTCATATTCCCCAACATTTCACTATCGAAACGTCCGAACTCGTTTCATATATCTATCTCTTGTGAAGAGCTTTCGTGTATGAAAATTGGGTTAGAAAACTCTACCACATAGTTTCAGCTTACCATAAACGTTCACAAAAGGATCCCTCACAAAACCATGACCGTTTTCGAACACTCATCACACTTCAAACATTACGGGAGTGTCTCAGGCTCTCGCAACAAGCCTCGAGCTTGGTCATTCCAACAATCCAGAAATCGCAACCTGGATCCGAAAATAGACAACGCGAATACGATTAATGGAGACTAAACACTACTTTGCTACACTGCCTTGGTGAGCCCTTCGCTGTGGTGATGTTAATATCGTCAGAAAAAGGCATTGTTCGACCTGCTGATTGCCAGCTGTCCACAAAAAAGCGACACGGTACGAGGTATCGGTAAGCATCTAAGACAAGGGTGCCCATTTTGGAAGGAGCGCTTTTGTGTCGTGCGTCACTTACTTGTTGAAGTATGAGCGATGGTTATAGGACCTTGGATTATCCCACCGGGGCCCAATCGTTCCTAATCCGTGCGACCATTGCTGGACTTTGTAACAAATTTACATCAATTCTAAGTGGATTTTTCCTGTAGCATCTTTAAACATTTTAACATAAGCTGCAACATAACAAACAAAATAAAATTAGTTTTTAATAACATTTGAACGTTTCAATAAATGTTATACACGTATTTTATGCTTAAGGAGTTGCTATAATTAACTTTTCTCACATAATCTATAAAAAAAATTAATAATTATACCCAAGCCATGCACAGAACAAAACAAATAAAGAAACGTTGGATTAACAATGTTTTAAATACTGTTTTATTTAATATTTTTCGTGCTTTTCATCCCACTAACTTTGCACATCATACACACAACACAGTGCAAAACACAGCTTCCCTAACAAAATGAATTAGTGGTTTGGCTACACGATTTTCAAGCCTCCGTTTTTTTTTTTTGCTCCGGTCTTGCAACCCAACCTCAACCCACCCCTCGGCGATAGATAACTCACGCCTATTCTGACGACTCAAACACACCCTACATCAACAGCAGCCTCCCTAACGGGGGATCATTCGTATGCAAAATGCTAAACAAAACATCGCACGGCAGCAACGAAAGCTTGCGATCGACATGCTACAGCGCAAAACGTCTTGCAAAATGAAATGTTTACCATTTTTATTTCGTTACCAATTTAATCAAGCAGAGACCGACGACCACACTCGCGCTTGCAAACACACTAACCCTAGGGCAAGGGTAGTGCTATTGGTGGTGCCTCCTAAGGGTAACAGTAATTTCACAATAATTCGTCGGAATGTTTCTTGTCTTTGCAAGACACTGCGAGGTAAGACACCCGCCGACGTTGGTTTTGCAAGTGAAAAAATCACGGAAACGCAACCCCGCAGGTCGGTAAAACGTTTAGCATGTTCAATGAGACGCCAGTGAGATAGCATTCCATCTCACCATTGCCCTTCCATCCCTCTCCTTAAATGGTACAAAATGCAAACAAATGTTTTCACAACACCCTGCAGTCAGACGGAGCATTCCCTGGAGAGAAAATTCCCGCAGGGAGCTGGAAGTTGCCGGCTCCATACGATAGGTTGACGTTCAATTACCAAGCAGCGGTGATCAACAGAGACTTTAGCCTGAAACAGGTGCTTGTATTGAGCACAATCGGATCAGTAGGAACGATTATCATCAGTTGGGTGGTGCAAACCATCTTAGGAAATTCCTGATCAATCTAACGCCTAGCCAGGTTGGAAATGGATTCCTTTAACGTAACACACCATTTATCGACTATCAGATGCATTGATCAACTTGCCTCTGAGGTTTTTCGATTTGTACAAAAAGACCACCAATAATGGAACGATCGAAACTATTGTTTGATCTTGATTTGGCTAATCAAATATGTAATCAAAGCAATCCATTTGTTCAAAACGCTCAAAACGAATTATCAATTGTTTTTTATTCGGTAGTAACGGCCAACGCACAATTATCAAATTTATTACCTTTTTTATAAAATGTTTATTCAAACACATCACTATAGACTTAATATACATAATTTTAACGCGTAGAAAAGTGGGGTATTTACGTATTATAAGGGTTTAAAAGAATATTTAAGGATTTATATACCAATCACATCATTGTTGTTTCCAAAGATGTGGATGATATAATTAGCAAACAGACGTAGGATAGGATTCCGATGGCTTGAGACCATATTACATAGCTCAGGAAATTGGAGGGACAGGAACGACGAGGTAAATCCAGGAACAATTTTGTTTAGTTGAAACACTTTCCAAGCAGGCGAAACTCTCCTGCAGCTCGCAAATTTGTGCTCAAGTGTTTCATCTAGCAGGCAGAATCGGCATGTAGCGTAAGATCGATTTGTTCTCTGCATAATCATTCCATGCTGTATCTTGTTGTTTGCCAAAAGGTAAAGTGTAGATCTTTGCAAAGATGTTAGTTGACGACTAGCTATGTTGCCAAATCTTCCTTCAATTTAAGCCCGGTAGCTCTCGCACTTCTTTCGTCTGTGATAGACGCTCGATATGTTCCTTATAAATGGCTTTAGCTGAAATGGTAGAAGTCGTTAGTTTCGGTGTATATGCTAGTTGCTGAATAACTATCTTTAAGCAAGGATATGTTGATGGGATACTTGTTAAGTTGCGCGGGTTCCCAGCATGAGTGATATCCTCAGAGATGTCCTATCCTCAGAGATGTCTGTTGCGCGACATAACGGCTCGCCAGCAGTGCTTTCGACTTGAAAGAAGGAAGATGTAAATTAATTCCCCCTCTATTTCTGGGGAGAGTCAGCTGTTCTAATGGAATTCGAAATTCTCCTGAACCATTCCATAGAAATGACCTCATCATCCTGATAATCAATTCTATGTCTAATTCACGTACTCCACATATCGATGCAACGAACCAAATCTTCGGAAGGAGAAAGATGTTGAGAAGTGCCACCTTTTGGTAAAGATTTGGCGATCTAACTCGATGCATCCAAACTAGCTGCCGGTTATCTGTCATTGTGACACGTATGTTGTTAGAAAACAAAATTCCCAACAACCGTAGTCGATCTTTAGTGCGAAGCCACAATGGAACAATTATGCGATTGGTAAGAGTGATGAAACCAATATCTATAGACACCGTTTTTTCTAAGTAGAGTATTGCACCAGAGCATCTACCAAATGCCTGTATTGCAGCTCTCACACTCTCGATTGTCAAACCGGAAGTAGTCACTACCGAGATATCATCAGCGTATGCATTAATCAGGTCATCCTGATTGCAACATATGTTTTTTAATTTAGTAATGAGTGGAAGCAGGTACAACACAAAAAGGTGCATTGATAGTGGGTCACCTTGCCGCACCGAGCGTTTAATTGGGAAAGGAGGGGAAAGTTGTCCAGTTACTAACAGTGGAGAAGAGGATTTATTGTCAATATCTTTCAAAAGTTCAATCAATCGGTTATTGAAGCCCAGTTGAGCCATGCTTTTTCACAAAAACCTTCTATCGACACAACCAAAAGCCTGTGCTATGTCGAAAGAGACGAGTTTACCACATATTTTTCTCCTCTGTAGGTCCAGTATTCTCTCCTTAACAGAGAGAACAGCTTCAAAATCGTGAAGACATTATTTGTATTTTTGCCTAATTTAATAATCGTAATAATCCACTATATTATTAACTTTATTTGATGTTCATTTCTATTGCATGTTTCAAAATCTCAGAAGATAGAACCACCCATCTGGTCGAATGGTAATGGGGGAGTTGCGTTGTAGTTAAAAAAAATCACCTCATGCATACAATTAATTTTTATGCCATGGGGGTACCAAATGTCACAGATTTATAATAGTAACTGAGAAATGTTATTATGACCAATGAAATAATTACGGAAATAAAATTTAGAAGGATGCCTATATTACATATATATAACATATTCAGCATTTTTTTAGTCACATTAAACGTAATAATGCAACTACATGGTTCCTTGCCGTCAAGCATATCGTTACTCTCGGGAAAATCTTACTTACTTACTTACTTTTCTGGCGCTATAACCGCTTCGCGATCTTGGCCTGCTGCAATAACAACAAAAAAATATAAAATGTCATTTAAATACCAACTTATTCACCTTAGAAAATTGGATAAGAGAAAACATACATTTAAAAAAGGTCATTAAATTTCATTCACTCTTAAGCATGTGCATTAAGCTAACGTTGTCGCAAAACTTCTTCTGTGACAAATTATGTAACAATAATAAAACATTAAGCTTAAAGTAATTTGATATGTATTAAAGAAATTGTTTTAGTTTTAATGGTTGTTACATAGGATTTCTTGCTTTATAACTTAGTGAAATATTGTTGATGGTTTACACAAGGTCTATTATTTAATTACATATATTATATATTTACTTTTTATACTTATCGCAACCTTCACAACGTTCATTCAAATCGTTTTAAAGCTAAAAAAAACAAGCACGAAAAAGCCATTTCTTCATTCCATAACTCGATCTACATTCATCCTGCTCTGCTAAAACCCATCAACTAATTCCCATTTTCCCAGCCATCTCGCCCATAAAGCACGTTTTATCCATTCCGAGTTTCACAGTGCCGATCGATTAATTAACCGAACGTAAATATTTATGAAGGCTGTAAGCTTCCCTAAGCCTTCTATGCAACTTCCAGCCTCGCGCTACTCCCACCCAAGAAAAAAGGTCCGCATGGCACACCAGACAACGAACACTAGAATTTATTCCGGGCACACTCACACACAAATGTTACGCAAATGCATTCCGTGAACCGATACAAAATTCTAGCATTGCCTAATCTACCAGTCCGTGCAATACTAAATCCTTTCGCTAGTAAAATATAAAAAAACACCGTGGAATACCGTTCCACGAACAGTACACAGTGAACGCCATCTAATAGTCGCTTTTCCGCCACCGTTTTGGCCTTGAAATTAGATACACGGTTAAGCGCTCAAACTGAAACCTCGTTCACTTAGTTTAATGCTCTCTGCCTAAAGCAACGAAAACCCCCAATGGAGGAAGTTTATCTCCTTCCTACCTACTCCCACGTGTGCACGGCGGAAAGCTGGTCTGTCGTGCGGACGTTAAAAGTAAACCTTACGCTTACCGACCGCTCCTTACACAGATTAGGAGCAGCCTTGCGTATGCACTTGCACAATTTTCTTGCATATACATTGCAGATCAATCTCAGAAGCCACGCATAATAAGCACGATATTGCAACCTGCTTCACTTTTTAGCTCGACTTTCCCGTTTGATGAGATTAATGCGATAAATGTCAACTGAAATTAGTTCGAGCGCGTGCCACCCAATCTGTACATGGATTAGAGCCAATAACATAGTATAAAAAGTACAATAATGGTTTGGATACTGTTTTGTAGGAACATCAATCTTTTTCTAGAGAGTTTCTACATATTTATTTATTATTTTTTTATTTGGTAGAAACGGGCAGGCCGCGTTGCTGTTCTTACACATGTATTGGAATGTTTTAGTTATATAAATACTTATGAGTCTTTAATGGATCAATAAACTACAAATAAATACTTATGAGTCTAAATAAATACTTATGAGTTAAATACTTATGAGTCTTCCATGGATCAATAAAACAGTTTTCCGATACTTGGTTTGCAAGCAACATTTTGCCATAATCCGTATATGTATGGTTCATTTTATTGCCATCTTCAATTTCACGCAGTTGTGCTGCAGCCGTTTCCTTCCTGGAGAAAGGTGACACTTGCACCATTAGCGTTAAGCACCATCGAACAAAACGCACTTGCACTCTCTATTGACGGAGACGAACACTATCGTGCCGACCATCTTGCAGTGCGCCCGTACTGTTCGGATCCCATAAACCATCGGCCATAACGATCGCAAACTTTTGCGCCCATTAAAATACTCCTTCTCTCAGTTAGTTTGTCGTGGCTCGGCTGTGATTTTTCAGTGTTTCCGAGTGGGAAGGAAAACATTTGAAAGAGCGTGGGTTTTGTTTTTGTTTGCTGCAGCGTTAAATTAATTTCCTTCCGTCACTTGCAGCACCTGTTGACGGGTTGACATTTATAGATAAAAAAAGATTGTACTCAGCAGTATCAAGTGCACGTTACTTTCTTTTGTTTGTTTGCTATTAAGACGGGAACTGTTTTCAAATGGAACTGACTTGTCATAACAGAAAGAAAGAGCTGTATTACAAACACCATTCGAAAGTCACAAAAAGATTGCTATTAATTTAAAACTTGTTTAATGCACACTATGTCATTGTTAGTAAAAAAAAACTGTTTGATAATAAAAAGTGTTTTTTGTTTAATATAAAATTATGGAACCAACAATACGGCTTGGCCGTTACTGCCGAATAAAACATAGTTATTGAACCGATCTGCAAAATAGTTATTATGCGTGTTTCGCAGTTTACCAGCTAAAAACATTAAAACATGAATAATTTATTTTTTTTAATTGAAAAAAGGAACATGAAATTCGATTATTTTTAACGAAGCAAATCAAGCAACCAATTTTCCAATACAAGAAAAACCCAATTTTTTTATTGCTGTCTACTATATTTTAAAAGGGAGCTTTCGCCACCAGGGGAAGAATCACTTTGTAAACGGTTGTACATACCAATTAAAACGACATAATGATTTCGTGACCATTTTCACCTGAAGCATTTTGCTACGCGCCTATCAGCACACACGATCGATGGCAAATTGATGTCCGTAAATGAATTGATTGCATTTTAACCATTTTCGTGGTGCGCTGAAAATCTCCCGAACAAACCACAAACCCAATCGAAAGGATTGCCGACTTATTTGTTTCGGTCCTTTTGGAATATATTGTTGGGAAAATTCTTTTACTTTTTGCTTCATTTGCTCAAACGTGGGGGTTGTCTTCTTGTTTTTCCATCTCCTCACAAACGATTAATTTATCTGAATTATGTGTGTTTCACGTGTTGTGATCCCAGCGGGATGGAGGCGAATTTTAAATGCCAATGTAAAGAGGTACACTTGAATAATAAAATTAATGACTTATCGCCCCTGCCTTGCAGTGCAAAGCGGCAAACAATTGAATACGATATGAGCAGCAGTGTTTCGCTGCACTGGTACATCTCAGCTTTTTCATTCATTTTCATTCAATTCGTCGCTTCTTCACTGCACTGTCCTTTAAACCTGGTTCGAAAAAAAGCCCACACATACACACACACACACACAATTCGTGAGACCTGTTTGATGGACTTGACGAGCGATTACCTCAGCATCTTTCCGTGCGACTCGAAACGGCCAACTGCAGAGAGACGAGGGCAACACACCTGCATCGCCCAAGCGTGCACCCGAAGATGCAATTTTTATTGCTGCTCAAAAGCACCTGCGGTTTGAAGCTTCTTCCCAGAAGTATGCACCGTAAGCTGCATGCACCAAACGCAAGAACCGCAAACATCACAAGTGCATCATGAAACTATCAACGGCAACAAAAACTGCTCCATCGCAGTTTTACCGTTACAGCTTCAACCTGTCTCTTTCGGCTGGAGGGCAAAACCGTCTCACGATGACACGTTCCCTTGCGGAGGCGACCATTTTACGGCGATTCTGATGAGCATTGACGAGTGAAGCAACTCCGCAACATCTCGAGTAATAAATAATAAATAATATATAATGCACTTGTCGAAAGATTAATGATGACGGACGGTCCACCCGCGTACATGCGCTCGTTTTTGAGTGAGACAGGTGAGACTAATGCGACTTTTCAACTTTCACCTAGCGTAATGGATGAAATTTAAATTTGAACCGTTTCAGTCCGCTTGGTTGGAGGGCAGGTTGTAACATGTTGCAAGTTTATTGGTACATTGTCGTTCATTTGTGCGCTTACATACACCCTGCCGAGCCATCGTTGGATGATTAATTAATTGCTATATCATATCATGCTTCTAATGACACCCATATTTTAACAAAGAAATACACTCACTCTACCTTTTCTAGGTTCTACACCACGCTGTAAGATTTATTTTCCTAATGACAGTAGCCAATAACATTAATTCAATCCTATCTGAAATGGACCATTTTTACATTACGGATAAGATAACTCTCCAAACATTCAAACGACAGTCGAAGCCTTCAATACAATTTTCTCCACCAATAACTCATTCCCTAATCCGAAACAAATTTTGCTGACATTTAACCGAGAACATAGTACCAAGATCCCCCCCCCTCCCCTCACAAATCAATAAATTTTGCACAACCTACCGGAGCGCTGTCATCGATGCCGCTTAACTTATTGCCAGCAATGCCTAAATCGTTCGCCTTGTTCACCACCGGCATAACATTTCGGAAACTTGCAGAGCTAACCATAGGCCCACAGGACTGTCATCGGACCACACTACATTCCAACCACACGCTCGTTCAACGACGGCCAACGCGTTGACAACTTACTCAACGGCATCCCACCGGGCGAGAGTGCTGTCGTCGCCTGTCGATTTGAAGGTGGCGATGCCGATTCCCAAGCCGCTCAAAATAGTCACTGGTGATTCTAAACCGCACTGTATCTGAAAACCATGTACAGGCTGGGAGAGAGAGAGTATTTGTGACAGAGAGTGAGAGCTCCAACATCCTAGCACCGATTTCGATGACAGCTGTCAAATGGGTGTAAAATAGTAATCGTTTGCAAATTTCCAACGGTGTGAAACCCGTCGCTGGTACGACCGATCCTGGCTGATAGGGTAGCCACTATGCAATACCCGGTAGCCATTTGTGACAACTAGCAGGCAGAGACAAAAATTTATCTACTCTTAACGGTGGACGCGCTGTAAATTGAAATGTAAACAAAATATGGTCTGTAATTCGATTAGTTGACTGCAGCGTGTCGTGTGACACGATCCCGGATTCCGTGTGCATGGTCAAGCAAGATCCAGGCGTGCTGATAAGCATCATAACGAGGAACCGTTTCACACTGCCGTCTGTTATACTGTTCCACAGGCCTTCTGTGTACAGTGCAATTACTTTTATCTACTCATGGCCTACCTAATGAACAGTATTTTGTGGTAGACTTAATTTTGGGTAACTTACTTTAACATGCTCACTTGTGAGTGGTCTATTAAGACATTAAACATTCGAAAAATCTCGTTGACTGTTGACTGACTGACTTACAAAGACAACATGTGACACTTACAAAGTACAAATAAAATTACGCTCTGCACAAGTTTCAAACGCTCATTCGGTAGCTAGCTGCTATGATACCACTGGAAATTAATTAGTGTCAGGTTTACGTGTTGCCCAACTAGCAGTCAAACCTTGAGGTCCTGGAATGTATCTCAAGCTTCAATTACATCGCAACAGAAACAGAGCGCCAGCGCTAATGGATGATAGGAGTTTTTTCCTTCAAATTAGATTTTTTATTATATGACAACCACATACTGACCTAGAGCAAGAGGTACACCCTCTAGGGTGTAATAGTAATTACGGCGAACAAATTCATGCCTAGAGCAAAACACAATTTCTATCACACCGTGCTAAACTAAATGGCCCATAAAAATTAAAACCTTCACGCCTCAATTCTGTGCGGTGCGGGTCTTCAGAGGGTCTTTTTAAGATAAAGTCCGGTACACGTGCTGTGTAGTTATGTTGGGTAAATAAACAAAAACCCTTCAATTAGATCAACCGCATGTTAAGCTTCAGGGTCACACATTGGTTACTTTCTGCTCAATTTGACAGTGTCATTTTTATTGTACGCAATTGTACTTGCAAAGCTAATTTCTATTGTTGTAAAAATACAAATATAACTAATCTTTTATTTAAATCTACACTTCTTTTTAGTTCAGTAAGAACTACGGTTGAAAGTAACCTTAAACGTGGGCACTGAAAGAAGCTTTACGACTTGGTGACGGTGATTAAACGCTATCACTCAATCATGCCGTTCAACATTGTAAACTATCACAACGCTGGTCGAACATGCCTAAAGGTAGTGCTAACCTAAACCATTCAGCAACTCAGCGCAGAAAGTCCTCCAGACACCCACAACGCCTTTTGTAAACGCTTTAGCCGGGAAGGTGTTGTGGCGTGCTAACGAGCGCGTTTCGGGAATTCATCATAATCACAGCTGCTGTCAATTTGTCACCGGGAGCAATAATCATTTGTCAAAAGCTCATTGATGTTAAGTGGTGTTTGAAATGAAAGCTTCGGTGATTTTTTCGTTGCTATCGGATTTATTGGAGCAACAACAGTCAATTTGATGACATTCTCATAATAACTCGATTTTTTGTTAATTTTAAAACTTTCGTTCCATTGCACACAATTCTCAAAATACACTTAAGACCGTTCTGCAACAACATAGTAAACGCGATACTCCCGAACGTATAAATCAAGTACTCGCTAACCGTAGATCACCGGGTGCACCCAAAGTGCATGACTCAAACGAATTAGTACACGACCTGATCCAGTTTTGATCGCTGACCACCTTTCTTTCCCTTTCCGTGCCCGTGCCCAATGTCTATCGATGTGCGTCCAATGTGTTATTTCAGAAGCAGCGAGATAATATAACTACCGCACGACCCAGAAACCAGTCAACACAAAAGCTATTCCCTGGTCCGCATGATGCGGCGTGATCTCCGGCGGATGTCGGGGATCAATATCGTCTGGTCCAGCGGGATCGGGAGATTGATATCATAAATCATGCGGCACGCCGTACACGCGCATACGATTCCGTCCGCTCGCTCTACGGATGTCGCCATCGGTTGCAGGCACGACTTACCTGGGGTGTGATGTTGTATCGTGCGCTTTTTTGTGGCTGCACGTGCGTGAGCGTGGAACGCATGCTCGCTCACGGTGCGTAAGAACAAATTGAAAGAAATATTAAAACATTAGCACACCTTCCTTTAGTTGAGACATTCCGTACGATCGTACCAAAGCCTCACCAAGCGCCATCGACGTCAACTCGAAGCGCTAGCCGCCCAAGTTTTCGAAAGTGTAACCTTCAGCCCTCTGGCCACGGCAAAACCGTTAGCATGACAGTTACCTTTTTTACGCTCTTTGCACTGGTCTCTTCGGTTGTCCAGCTTGCAAACGCGCCCACAATTTCCCGGTTTCCTACCGTTTACCCCTTCTCGCCAATCGAGACGCCAAATCGCTCCTTTAGGCCAATCAATCGAAAACCACTTGGCACTGAGGTGACGCGACGTGAGACATTTTCTCTAACTGTGTGTGCAACTATGCCTTACAGCTTGTTACCTGCCAGCCCTCCCTTTTACGGTACTCTGTTTCTTTTGTACGATCATCCGTTCAACAACGAACGATCTACCGCAGACGAGCCGGACCAGTGGAGCACCTCGCAAAACGATTGCACCCATTGGGCGCTTTATGAATTTAATGAACAACATAGGAAACATTATGCTCTGCGGTGCAGCATCCACGACTGCTCCCATGAATGGCCACTCCCCAGGTGAGTTCGACCACCGCCGCCCAAGGTTGTCCAAGATATAGCGTACTGTTCGGATCAGTAACTCTGGCCCCGTATACATACATCTCCAGTGTCCCCACGAAATGGCTACGAAAAGTTCATGTGCCAACCATTGGCTCCATTTGGTCAGCGTGTTCTAATGTTACCCCCTTTCGGGTGTTTAGATCAACTAAGCCTCACCCAAGAAGCCAATCGCCCGAACTTAAGCTATTCGAGGACATCGAGCGGTACAATCGGAACATTCACTTCTACCAAGGGGACATTTGGGTTGGTTTTATTCCTTGCGTACCTTCCAACGCGCGAAACCCACACACGGGTGCCTCACTACCTCTGTTTTGGGCTTATCATCGAATTATGAACCGTTGGTAACGGACCCTTTTTTGGGGTGGGTACTATTGGGGTGGGACTGTCTTGTTGAACATGTGTATATTTCACTTTTTTGTTCAATCAAATAGGTCGCCATCTAGAATTGCTAGAATTGGATGTCAAATCGTTGTTACTCTCAAGTAATCGCGTTAAACATACAACAGTCACTTACGTTTCGGTGAACTGGCTTTGGCTCGTGCTGGGAAAAGGGTTGACCGCCTTTTCTATGGACGCTTGTAACTGTGTCCAAAGGTGTTTTGCTTGCGGACCTGTTACGCCATACTGTAGATACTATGAACGACGAGTATCATCAGCGGACTGATGTAGGAATCAGTGAAGCTTGTTGCTTCAGTTCATTACATGTAACGCTAGCGAGTATGTAACAAGTTATACGGAACAAGAATTACCCATCAAATTTCATGCTTTATTGATTGATTGATTTTTTTTAATTTGTAGGTTCCAAGCACATACAACTTTAATATCTTATTAGTTGACCTACAAATATTTGGGATGAACGTCAGATATTTGCATTCGTAATCATTTGTTTCAACTCAACAATTTGGATTTCAACATAATACCTTAGTCATCCGTTGTTTGGAATACAAAAAACAAAACAATTAATTTTTTAAGAGTTTTTTTTTAAGAAAAATAATGTTATTTTCAAAAATTTGAAGTAAAATAATTGGTCTATCAGTGACTTGGCAGCAACAGAAAAATCATTCCAGTGTTTATAAACGTGACAATCCAAATGAGACCCGAAACACGTACGGTGTTGTAAGCAGACTATGAGTACCTCAAAATCTCAGGCAGTAAATAATGGACTATTCTATAATTATAAGAAAAACTTGAGTGCTTCGAACTTGAATATACTTGCCGATTGCATAAAAGCTTAAAACTGTAGTAACAAAACTTCAATAAAAGTTCCAGAAACATACGTTTATCTATTTTACACATTAAAAAATACCCGATGACAAATTAAAATGGCTTATTATGCAAAAAGTATAAAGAAAAAATTAATAAAAATTAACACTAATCTGCGACCAAAAGTTGAGTATGAAAGATAATAATATCGTTAAAATATAAAAAATATTGGTAACCCTATAAGTAATGGCTTCGATACAATATTTGCATAACGCCTCATTTTTTAATCATTTACGTAACAACATGAAGACAAAAATTATCACAGCTATGTCTTTTCCCAAACGCTTATCTCCAAAATAAAAACATTCACATTCTCAAAACTCTTCCGATTGTAGAAAGGTTGCCCTACATAATCCCTAATCCATCACGTGTCCCAGCGCTAACCTACAACAGTGCATTTGATTCCCTTAATCCCTAATTAACGCAGCGATCAATATAAGCCACGATCGATTAATTTTAATAAGCGCCCCGTTTGAGATTGAACCTACGTGTGCAGCGAGTGCTCGCGATTTTGTAATAAATCGTCCAACCACGATGTCACGTTTTATTACAGCAAACGGAGGCGAACGCTCCTAAGCGCACGCAAAAGAGGTTTTTAGAGCAAGAACTACTGAAGTTCAGTAAGGGTTCAAATAATTTACGATCCCTACGATCGATCGGTTTGATGGTCGAAAATTAACCTCTGTGTCTGGTGCCAGCTATACAGCAAGATCGAACCTTTCTGATGCGCACCCAAACTTGGGTCATACTTCACACGCAAATTCGCAACCACATTTCTTCCAACTCGCTAATGATCGATGTGCGACCTCTCAAAAAAAAAAAACTCTCCTATTCGCTTTAGAGCCATGCCATGCCCTATGCAAACTTTGGCACACACCACGTTGTGACCGCCAATAGCTACACATTCTACCGTTAGCTAACTATAACGCTACCATTAGTATCCTTCACATCAGCACGCAATCCGCAAAAGTTTACCCTCTTCTGGGCAAATATTAGCTGCCCATGCCTTTGAATGTGTATGTGTGTACCCTGTATCCGTACGGTATTTGCAGGGCGTATGCGAGCGAATTACCAGCCCTTTTTCCGCAAGTCACGTCCCATTTGGGGTGCTTGAGGTTTTCAAAGTTTTGTTGTGTTCCCTATCGCCACGGCAAGAAGGTTAATGGCAACACCTCTCAACCTTCTCAACGGAGGTTCTTGTAGGCCTCGGCAGACACCTACCAGCAGCCCAGGGTGGTTTTGCGGACACCCTAGTGTACGTCAAAGGAGTTCAATCGCTCCCAGTGTCGATTGGTACCAAGAGAACGGTTTGGTGGTGTTAAACGAGCAATCGGACTTGAAACCACCGGACAGCTCGTGCTGTTGCCTTCTGTTTTGCTGTTGGGGTAAAGTGGTATCTCTATTTAATGCCGACTGTTGGCAAATAATGTTTCAATGCCAGGTTAATCGAATGACTGCCGAGAGCAATTTCTGTGAGTATTGAAACCACCACGATGAATTCAATAAAAAAATAATACTTATTACTCTAACAATGTTTTGACATAACATAATGTATTGTCAATAGTTGAATTTCGTTCATTAAAGGGCATTCAATGGTAATTAAAACTCTTAACAACGGCACGGGGCTTCAAGTTTTGTTGCTTGTTTAGCACACTTAAGCTATCAGTCCAAAAACAACTGATAAGCTGGTATAATTAATTTGGTTTATGAGATGTATGTTGAGTACCATGTTTTCCATGAGTATTTTTGAGATTGATTTAACACATATTTGTTGTTTAATTATTTGACATAAATTTTAAATTATGTATATATTTGTGAGGCCGGCACGAAGGTCAAAGAGGTAACGGCAACGGCCTGTCAAAAGGCCCAACTTTTTATCGAATCCCATTCACACTGCTAACGCATCCCCTGCCCTCCGTCCCATTACGCAATGCATGGGTACGCTTAGTCACAGAAAAAGCCAAAGCACATCAGTGTGGTATTCTTTGAGAAGCCAACATAAATGGCATATAAAATTCTAAGAAAAACGTTTCATCATTAAAAAAATTATGGCATATTCAATCTTTTGAGGCAGAAAAAAAACTTTAATACTTATTTTTGTGGCTCCATACGCCGAAAACTTGTATTGGTTAAGTTTATTATGAAAAGTTTGAGAATGTGTTATTTATTAATTTAGTTTCAAAGTTCTTGTAATAAGTTATTTCTTTTCGTATTCAGTATATTTTGTAATGAATGTTTTGTAGGCAAATTAAAAACTAGATAACTGTAACCTTTTTTTGAATAAATAAATAAAATTCAAAAATATTAACGATAACTTTAAAAAGAAAACAAATACAGATGAAGCTACAAAGATACAAAAAGTGCTCTTAAATTTATGCATTTACAATTGGGTATAGAAAATTGCTGTGCTCCTCTACGCCTCGTGCCAAACGGGTCGCTGACGAGCACCTTTCTGGTGGGGCATGAGTCCGGCATCCTCTTCACGTGCCCCAACCAGCGTATCCTTCCGGCTTTGGCGACCGTCAGAATACTTGCATCGCCAAACAGCTCAGCAAGCTCGTGGTAAAAAGTTTGTTTATTTGTTTATTTGTTTATTTATTAATACATTTATGAGTTTCTTTATGAGTTCTCAATACTTCAATAAAAGCCTATTACTCTCGAGGAGTCTGTAATCCATTCTATTTTGTCAATCATTTTTATAATAATCAATTTCGATCCATTACCCATACAAAACAATAAATTGAGTTTGTTTGTAAAATTTCCATAATCCGATCTCGATAATGTCAATTGAAACATTTTAAACTCTTTTAAACAATATTTGACATAAATTCCTTTTCTTTGCAGAAGGAACCAAAACCTGATATAGATCATAAATATAACCCTAAACAAGAAGAGAGTGAAGCCATGCTAAACAAGCAAAACATTGTAAGAAAATAACTAGCTTGGCCTTTTTTTACAAAAGGGAACCAAAAATAGAGGTACCATTTTAAGGACTACCGAACAGATCAACATCTATCCAAAGGTCTAGGCAATTGAGCAGGATGAGCGTCACAATGCCATTACCAGCTCCAATTTGAGCAAAGGGAAAACGAATGGACTTTCAGTTGCACGTTAGGCCCAGCTATTAATGACACCGTTTATCATTTTAAGTAGACATTTATTGAGGACAATAATTTCACAGCACCGCCATACGTAGGAGGCTTCTTCACTAAAAACGTTCGGTACGGATTTTGGCATAGGCATAACGTAAAGGGAGACTAACAAAACAAGATATTTTACCGAATGTGTCATATCTCCCCTTTACCAATGTTTCGTTAGGGCGACAACAATCCGCGAGATCTGAACAGGGTCCACGGTAGCAGCTGTCAGCTGATTATCATCTTCCGACAAAGCTATAAAGTCATGAAAAATGTATATTTCAAGCGACCCTTAGACTTCTTTTCTAAAAATGTGTTTTTAGAAATACATTTTTCTCACACTACAGCTTATTCAAAACTTTTAAATTTTACTGGGAACACATTTCAAGCGGAGGCCATTTTGCAATGGGTTTGCTACGAAAACATCGATAAATCATTGTAACATATGACACAGACAAACAAGCGATTTTATTCCTTTTATTAATGTCATACATAATGTTTCACAGCGGCAGGATGGGAAACGATTTCATAAATTCATTTACTCCCCAGACAGATGATGAACGCGATAGCTGAATATTTGGCATACAAAAGTACGTGGGCATGAAAATTAAAACAATCCGTAAACACGTTATTTTGTTTCAGCCTTTTCGTCGTCTATCCAATCCCAGCGTCCGTATCAAAGCACGATTCATTATCAGACGATTAATTAAAACTAATAAATAATTTATCAACTCTCACACTGGTCCGACCTTCAGGCACTATACGGGTACGAGTCATCGACTCTACGATGCAATCCATTATAAATTAATGCCACCCAGACGGATGGGACACATACATCGACTCATTGCCACACTGCTCTCGGTGCACGGCTGCAACATAGACGCACCCGTACAGTGCATGTGCATGTTAATTGAAAAATTATTGCGAATGTACGGCGGCAAGTGTTAAAACAAATATAAACACCAACTATTTGTTTTGTCAACTGAGAGTGACCAAGTGCGTTCCTCTTGTAAGCGGTTGAAAAATGTAAAATTCATGTAAAATAAACTCACACGCCTGAAGTGAAATTGAACACAAATCTACGTTAATCTGCTGGCAGGAGAGTAAAAACGTGTTTGGAACTTGTTTTTTTTTTTGCACTACAAACCTCTCAACATGGTAAATCCTCATTACTTACTGATAAACGTCATTCAGATAAGATTATCGTATTCATTCACGTTTGATGCTGCTGTTCGTTATAGCTGTCACTTTCTATTGCCCCTGGCAGTTTTAGTACCACTCTGAAACTACCCTGTTTTGCCTAATCCTATCTTACAGCACACTAAATCGATTAACTTTCTTGTTCTACATGTTTCAAACCTTTTCTACCGATGATAAGCCTCCTAATAGCCGTTGACTTGTTTAACATATCTTTAATCAATTTATTATAATAATCCCATATCGCTAGAATCCGTTTGCTGTAGAACTTTCTAACCCGCCCGTTCTTCGTCTCATTTGCTTGATCTTAAATTATCATCTCTTTAAGAAAAGGTTTTACCGCGCTTGAAAGGCATTCATAATCCTATCAATCACACGGTTGGCAGGCAGGATTGAAGGATTAAAAGATATTAGTGCAGACACATTCCCTGGAGAAGACATACTACACCAACAAGAGCTTTCGTTTCTTCTAAGCGACGGCCTCCTATTACATGGTATGTTCCGCAACAACTCAAGGCAATCTGGTAATGGGGAAGTTAAAACAACAAGGAACACAACGTTGGATATGTAAAAGACGGCATGCTAGTACCGCTACGGTCAACATCATTCGACCGCTACTCAATTTCGCCGCTCAGATATTAATTAATTTAATTGAATCAAGACGTCGTGTTTGCATCTTGAGCGAATAATTAATGAAAATATATTAATAGGCTCGCCGTGAAAGTTAAACACTAGACCACGGGTGGAGATATAGATCCTGTAGGTAACATGGATTCTTGTACGAATAACGATAGACATCCTTGCTCTTGTTTCATTTCCGTATGCTCTTCTGTATTTTTGGTTCGAAACATCAAGCACATTCTTGAAGGTCGTGTATCTACCAAATCAATAGAAAATAGGGTCCGCGTTTTGCTCACGTAACGTGTCCCTTTCGCGATAACCACTTCACGGCAATATTTATCTACACGTACCGCAAGTCCTTCAGAAGACAGAACGATTGTTCTCACCCACCCAGCTACAAATCTCCGATCGACCGATAGGCAACGAGTAATTTATGGTATGCGACGTCTTACCACCCGCTACTAGATCTCCGCCGACGATACACTCACCCTTTTCATACAGGTCGACCGACCGACGATGCCTATCGAGCTCGAGTGATTGGGCCCTGTGCACGCTCGTCTAGGAATGAGAGTCCAATTAATTTAGTAATAAATAAATAATGGCAGATGAATGTTTATCGACACGTGGTTTTACCGTTACGTTAACGGGTTCAAACCGGCAAGCGCTTCTGAAGTTTGTTATTCCATTTCGCGTCAGCTTCTACCGTTTCCATCACCTTGAAGGCCTCGCTACGCGACAAAATTATCCTACAATCGTTGCGAGGTACCCATTAATTTATGGAATCAAGGAATCGGTTCACAAAAGGGCCGGTTTACGCAGCTACTGAAAGCACTAAATACCTCTTTTCCAAACCCACATTTCCCTAAAATATCATCGAAAATCAGACCCCACACCTCATAACCCGTTTCACATCCCATTACTCCATTTCGCGGTCGGCATAAATCGGTAGCGAAAAGTTTAATATGGCTTCGGAGGTGCAAATTTATTCCTTGTTATCCCCCGCTTTTACAAAGCAGATATTCGGGAAAATGGAACTACACCTTCCTGCCCTTCAAACCAAACCCCTGTCGGTGATCGTAAAGCTGGGTCGTAAATTTTCCATTTACTGTCCCGAATGGTGGTTGAATGAGAGGGAAAGGGAGACGCTTTTTCCTGACATCGGTGACATCGGGCGTTGAACCACTTTTCGATGATCTTTACTGCCCTCCCGATGCCATCTTGCACGAATCGGTGTTTAGGGACCTGTGGTGGAAAATTATCACTCTATCAAACTGTGCACACCGGTGTCAAAAAAGGTTGGGTACCCCAGTTTTTAGAACACAAAGGTTCCATCCTGCGAACCGTCGCTGGTGTATTAAAATGGTTTATTGATTTTTCATTACGGCACGGTAGCTTGTGCCAATGGTAAGCATGGGCAATGGCCGATACGATAAAAAGTTTGGAGCATATCGCTATGTAATATGAAAATGAATGGAGAAACTTTTAGAATTTATGTTTTGTGAAACAGCTTTTTAATTTGGTAGAAATATTAGATTCACCAACAGATTCATCGAAACTACCCGATATAATTTATCCTTACCAAGTAAAATTCCCAAGATAGGATTACTGTAAGAACGACAAACACCTCCTTGTACAATCCACCAGTGAACCAACTTATTCAAGATCAAGCCCCTACAATCCACCTACTATCTACCACGCACAATCTAGTTCCAGTTCTGTCATCTTTCATGTACAACTTGATTAAAAGCCATTACATCGCTACCTGTTACCGTTACGCTGTTGAAAAGAGGGGCTCGTGAGCATGGCATATTAATTAGCTCTAATCATGTGTTGCACCTTCGAAGGTACACTCGTGCAGACAGGTCGAAGGCGGACGTCCCGGTATACCATTTCGATCGGTATAGGAGCTCGATCGAGCGATCTGTGCGATCGTGGGTAATCATCCTGAGTTGTGCCGCGCAGCATATGCTTTATTATTCATCTCGCTTGTCTAGTGTCTAGATCTAGAGGATAGGGGACGTGTCCGCAGAAAATTGGCTTGACGTTGCTAGATGACCATCGAGATATAGATCCGATCGTTTTGTAGATGTCACGAATGCTCACGACATCATGTTTTGTATCAATCGATTAATTATCATTCTTTTTCAATTGGAAACAACAAAAAATCGATGGTAACATCTCAGAAAATAGATAATCAGAAATGTTTTAACAAAAATAAACAGACAGGATGAAAGTTGTTCCAATTTAATTTAGCTAATTAATACGTAGGCCAATAAAATATTCACAAATATTCAAAACCTAATTAATGTAACTTATAGCAAGTAAATTTATACGATGTTTCATAGAATGAAGAAAACTATGAATATTAAAAATAATAAAAGCTTAGATTTTTTCGAACAACTGTAAAACTGAAGAGAAAATTTGTCTCAGCAGTGAAGTTTCACTTTTTAACGCTTTGAGAATGCATTAGATAAATAATCCAATATTTCATTATTAGTATGAACCGCATGTTTCAGACCATTTATTATACCAAATAGACTGAGAACCACAAATTTCATGAAAGATTCAAAACTCCTAAACAAAAAACAAAGGATTTTTTATTTACATAATAACATTCTAAACATTCCCTTCACCATGAACGTCATCAAACTATCCAATACTATGACAGTTACATAACCATAGCTGCTAAAAAAAAACAACTTTACAACCAACATTTACATATTATTGAAATTAATCCTGTTTTCAAACAGGCAAACGGGCTCTCTTTTATTATGTTTTATACTCCACCATTAAAGCAAGCAACAATGTTTTTCCATCTAATCGCAACACATCGACTAATGAGCATATATTTCAATCAGCTACATTCTATCAAGAACAAATGAACCAATCAAACCCGTCCGACATATTTCACACAACAACTAATAGAATCGAAACGTTAGTGAAACCAGTAACCAGCAACAGATTCCCTTAACCCATCGAACACAGTTTTCGACTTGTGCACACTAACCCCACACGCATTATGACGCTCCCAAGATCCACTTTGGATTTAGCACGACACGCTCGGTTTACCGATTTTAATCGATACGTTCATTATTGTGTCAATCAAAGCTTTAACGTCACTGACACGGTGTCACCACCGTACTACCAAAGATCGGACAGCAGTAAGCCACCCCCTCAAATGAAGAAAAAAACAATCTCAGAGCCCATCTAATGTTCACAACGTACCACATCGCAAAGCTATGTAGGTGAGAAGAAACCTTCGCTTTAGGTCTATCAATTTCGAGAATCTTCAGCACCAGTCATTCTCGGTGTATGAAGGACATCTTCCTTGACCTAATTTTCGTTCAGGTTATGCTTCCTCTTCCAATACCATTTGTCACACGGATTTTGATCTCATCGCTCTGAGGGCCGTTGTGCACTAATGATGCCCTAAACGATACGCGTTTTCAATTCCCTGGTGAAGGTTCCCTGTTCAAGTGGTGGTCGAATGGTATAGTTAGTTACGGAATCGGCAGCGGGTGGTAAAAACAATTTCCGATTATGTATTCCACCTACTACTCCTCTGTAAGAAATTATGTAGAGAGTAAGGTAAAGACAAAAAACAAAAAAGTATATATATGAAGCGATGGTGTTTTGCTTTGTTGTGGGTTTATCGTATAAAAACTTTTGCAGCTGTTTTATGCAGCAAATCCTTAAAGTCGAAGCTAAATGTATAGGAAAATAGTTTTAAGCAATCGAAATTTCATGAGTAAACTTTTAGCCGTGAACCAAAATTTAAACGGCCTGGCCGTTACTAACGAATGAAAAAAATAATCGTGATATCATTTAATTGACAACTAGTCACCCACAATGAGAATGGAACGTTTTCTTAACATGAGATATACGTTTTCATAAGATTCATAATTCCCTTCGTTCCTATTACATACAACATAAATAACTGTGAGCCGAACATAAGCTATACTGAAACCTACCGTAAAGCATTAGTAAACATTGGATTATTATTTTAAGGTCACACGTACCTTTAACATGACATAAGTCATGATACAGATCCTGTGTACCATAGTTTTTAAGTAATATATGATGTATAATTAAATACATGATACTTAAGTTCGACTTCATTTATTTTGAAAATAAAAAATGAAAAATGTGAAAGTGTTTTATGTGTATTAACAAAACTAAATGATTAATAACACACCCCAAATTTGATCGTATTTACATAAATTACATTCTTTATTTGCATACCTAATTGCTAATCAGTCCAAACTTTTTCTGTATACTTTGCACGCGATACTTTAATTGGATTCATAAACCGAACTAATGAAGCCTTCTTACAACTTGCTTGAGCTGCATACATTTTTTATCGGTCAATTCTATCGCCAACTCGACCGTGCGATATCAAGGACTGTCATAGCTCGTGGGAAACAAGATCACGCCACACTTAACGGTATCTCAGTACTTTCACAACGTTGCCCAGTATGACCCTGAACAATTTTCAACGTACCACCATGCAAAACGCAAACCTCTAGAAATTGGTTTAGAGCTATCTCATAACCACCCAACCCCAACAGTACCACCGTGGCCCCAAAACCAAAAGTAGTAAAGGCGTATGACTTGCCTGTGTCGTGTCAAACTGGCAGGACATTGCTGGTGAGCTGGTAAACCCTTCACCCACAACCACCCTTTAAAATCTTCTCCACGGTTTGGAACGGATCCGTTATCAACCTGCAAAACGCCGTGCGTGACGGCTGCATGCGAAGGTGTGAAAATCATAATCCGTGCAAGAGAGACGAGAGATATAAGGAGAGGAAGGAGACAACGGTCGATACCATGGTCAAGGTTAATCCTACGCAGGTAATCGCAGGTCACAGTGCGGAATGGCGAGTGCCATTCGCGAACCCAGTATCATTAGCGCGGTAATCACGATAATCGGCGTGTATGCGTGGCGCATTTGCAACTTACAATCATGCCGCATTTGGATTGAAGCAAGTAGGGGTACGTAGGTGCAAAATCGATTTCACACCTGCCAATCGCTGACAGTCACGAATGTTCACTTTTGAGGTTTATATTACGCTCATTTAGATGGAATTAATGTTCGTGAAGGTGTTTGCAGGAGGATGCTGACAACTGCAGCCCATCTAATCATGAACGCTATGAGAGTTTTAGGAGATTTTGGAAGTGGAAAGTAGTTCATAGCATGACTTGTCTGAAACATAATTGCTAATTTATTATGCCTTTAATGGTTCCAAGCAAACTTGGTCTGCGCACCACTTTTTGTTCTTGCAATTACTATTCCTTATATGTCCCATTCCGCGATACTCGTTATGTCTTGCAGAAACTAATACAAATTCTTATCCACAAAAAAAATAGCTACCTTCACGGGCATCTGCACAGCGATCCGTTTCCGTTTGAAAATCCCCGGCAAAGAAAATGCAACATTTGTCACACCGACGACACATGCAGCGAGACATCGATTAGTTGCCGGTTATAAACATGAAATTGTCATTCTAATGTGCATTGAGCGTCAAATGCTGAACGAATTGACTGTACGAACGAACCTTCACCTAATGTGCGCCCGTGTGGCCAAGAACATGTATCGTAGTTACGCAAGATCCTACCTGTCTCACAGAACGTGTAGCATCACGAACGCTAGAAGATCAACCGTGAAACACATAACATTCAAATTGAGCAATAACAGAGCAAGCATTGAATGGGTTTATTTCCTATTAAATGACCACATGGTCGACGAGCGAGCCACTGCTGCAGCGAGTAAAACTTGTCCCATCTTTCACTACTCTACAATGCTGGTAGCGGAAAAGCCTTAACGCTTGGATTACGCTAATCCAGTTATCCTTGCTCGATCATATTGACTGCTAGCTACCGGTGTCACCAAGCAACCCTGAACACTCCTACCTTACAGCCTTCCAACGCTACACCACGGTCAGGCTAGTGTGGGTCCACGATGAGTAGGAACGGCCTGGAATGATGGATTCGGACAATAAATGATTCAGAATATAGCCATACTTGTTTCTACACTTTTTACACTACATTCTTTCTTGGAGTGTAACTAGATCTGGTGCAGGAAACGTTACCACCGCAACGAGTGATCTCCCTCCGAAGGCATCCACGGTGACCAAGGCAATAAGGCACGGCTATCGCCTGGCAGAAATCAGCCATTGCATACGTCAGCCGGACCCCCTGCGAGTCGATCTAGAACCGCTACATCTTTTTATTGGCCCTTCCTTCCAACGGCTGTTGTCAAGGAGCGTCACGGGCGCCGATTGACCATCGCGTTACTTCTCGCCATGTCCCAATGCATGTTGTATTGTACTTGATGGCTCTAACTTTTATGTTGCATCCGTTTTAATGTGTTTTTTTTTTCTATCTCCAACGACCTGCCGAACGACGGTTGCAATCCTTCACCACGTAATCAACATCAATCCAATTAGATCCATCCGTTTATTCCCATTTGGACCGTCGCAACCAGGTTTTATTCGTATGTAAATGTTCCGTTCGCAAAACTCTTGCCTCCAATGGACCGCATGGGTTGATTTTTATCGCACGTCCAATAAATCCTTCCAGCGCACCGGCTACCTACCGTACCTATTCGATTGGTGCATCATTAGAGTGAGCGATGGGCAAGAGATTTGAGTACAAAAACACATTTTGCCCCTCGACAAATTACAACATCAAAATGCCCGGTGCCCGGTGTGATTGTTTTATGTGTTTAGCAATACATCATGCGGCCAGGTAGAAGCATCGACACCCGGCAATCTCACCAAGAGGATTTAATAAATGAAATGGTATGTCGGGATGCACATTAAATGCAGACTGCTGTGCGTATATGCGTGGCTGTATGTGCTGCCAATGTGACTATACTGGTGAAACTGCATTGTTGCGACTAATTGTCCGTGTGTTAGCTTGCTGGGAGGATCCGTTGAGCGAAACCGGTAGGAAAGGATAGAAGAGATTTATTGTTTGAAGTGACGTTCCATTTGAACTTTGAAGCTCGCCGTGCACGTGAAGTGAGGCAATGAGGAATTTTTTGCTGCTACCATAAATTGGACACGGAAACGGATCCACATCAAACGATACGACACCGTCACTGATTGGATGCATTTTTAACGAAGGAATTTGTTGCACGGTATCGATCCATAATTTATCCGCATGATCCACAGAACTTCTAGATAGGATTCGCACTGAAACAGGTAAAAGCTGCCACACCACATACAGCAGCGTGCACTAGCTTAACTTGCACATAAAACCTTCAATTTATTCCATCAAATCATTACTGTTCTGTCGTACTTTTTACACCTGGTTCACATGCTGGCGAACCGAGCTGTTGTCATACTGGTGCGTACACATTATCAAGATCATATTCGCACATGTAGGTCAGTGGTTTAATCCCACTGACATAACGTCATCGAAATGGCATATGAATCACGGTAAGACCCCATGACACTTATGCTTCCCATTATTGACTTTATTTTTGTTTCTTTTTTTTTTCAATGCGGTAAGTGAACGGTTGAGTTGTTGTTTACTATTATATTTTGGCTGCGCTGAAGGCTACCTTACTGAAACTCTAGTCCCTTTTTGTGGTAGAATTAAGTGAAACTACATGAAAAAACTAACACTACATCGTTCAGCATACCGGCTCATGTAATGCTAGCTCAATGGCTTGCGTATGGTTAGCTTTGGCGGTTACATTTGTTCCATCCGTCCGACATTGAACCTTTGGCCGCCCTCGTAAACAAATAATTACTTAAAATTGTTATTTCATTTGTGCTTTACCGCATTGCACGTGCAACGTGTCATTACTCTAATCGTTTACTTAGGTTTTCGTTTTCTGTCGTTAAATGTTTGCTCTCATAAAAAAAAACACCATTACATTCTACAGTATCTGCATATTTGGAGCAAGGAAATCGGGTAAATAATTGTTCAGAACGCTCTAAGATGCCTCCTTTCTCTATCCTTCATCAGAACGACATTATTACCTTGAGGGCCTACCCCTTACAGAACGTCAGTATACCGATCAAATCAAGCATAATCAACATAAGCTCTACTCTTCCCTCTACACGTAGTGTAATTTTCTGCACCATTAAGGTCATCTAGCACGGCATCACACGTATCACACTCGTAAAGGTGTTTATTTGTTTCTTTTCTGCCCCAACTTCGATCCTCTTCGACGCCTTCGAAGTCTTCATTGACATTTGACTTGGCGCACGCCGACAGTCGCATAAAACCATCCAAACGGCCATATTTCGCCACACCGTTGTGCATCGCTGGATAGTGTGCTCATTTATGTGTGTGAGTGTGTACTTAAAGTGTCTCTTGAAACTGCTCTAGAAACACCTTTTCTCGGGTGTACTTTTTATGCTGCGAAATAAAACCCGAAACCTAGCAGCTGTACCGTAGACGGGAGGACACTTCAACATCACTGACCCTTCAGCCGAATGTCGATCGTTTGTTGAAATCGTAACAAACAAACACTCCAAATAATAACCGGGCGTAGGTAGCGTGGATACCAGTACTTTATGCGCTAGGTTGCTAGCCGGCGAAGTGCTATTGTGTATTTTGGTGATAACTTCGACGTGGGTAACATTTATGACCCTTTTCACTGCTACATTTGAGGGGTTTTAAAGAGCTTGCCCAACACAATATCTAGGGTGATACTGCTGAACGTGATGATACTAATACCCAGTATTACATTTCTACCTTTCCTCAATGCCCTTTTATACTCACTTCTACCCATTCGTCAATTTGTATGTTGATCGTTATAAAAAATATGCCTAAGCTTAAAACAGTGTATTCTTTAATTGCAAGACAATATCTCAGATTCAGGAATGATATACAACTACGTCAAAATCGATGTAAAGAAATTGAAATCATGTTTATATTTACGGTAATTTTCATTGTAATTTTATCGATTGGTGAAATCGAAGGGATAAAAAGTATGCTCGTAAGGATAATAAAACTATTCCATGTTTATTCTCCAAAAATATTCGAATATCTATAAATGAGACATTAATACAATTTTTTTCGATTATCAACTCCTGCCGGTTAACGTTGCTACAAATGATGGAACTATCCTTATGTTAATCAATGTATATGGGACCATTATGGTCAGAATGTTTTGCTACAAAACCACCGAACAGTCCTCAAAGATTATTATAACCATTGTTGGGTTCCAAACATTATGCTTATAGGTACAAAAATAATTCAGCAACAAATTTCCATTCCACAAAATCTGTATACCAAACACAGTTTTTGCATACATTCCGAGCAGATTATTTTGAAGTCAAATATCGTACCGAACCACAACCTCACATTGCAAACTTTCATTATAACTTTGTTGAATTTATCAACAACCATGCACAGCACAAAAAATCTGTCCCTTGTTGTCCTGTATGCTAAAACTATTCCATTTATCCACGTAATGCAAATTTTCCGCTTCCAACAATGCATTGCTACTTAGAATAGACCTATGATTTCAGCGAGCAACATTAGAACGAGCGGGTAACGAAATTGGTTCTAGTTAATCGCACAGTAATCAAATCGTTTTCACTTTATCGCATTATTCCATGGCTTATGTTAACATTGCTACAAATACCGTGAATTTTGGTGCCAAATCTTTACTCCCAGCTCCTCTCATTGTCGTGTTTACTGAACCTGTTAGTCAAACATTTTGGCGATTCGAAATTCTGGTCCTCTACCAAAAATTATCCCTTTGTCTGGAATTTTCACCATCACGCAATTCTGACCACCATTATTATTTCGAGCAAATGGAACTGCTAGCTACCGTAGCCCGTATTAGATTTAACACAAAACACATCAATAACTATGGGTGTTTGGGAACGCAACAATACTGGAACCGTAATACTTTATGCAAACTTAGGTATTATGGCTTGTGGACAACCACAAGCGTTGCACAGCTGAAAATCTAAAATTCTGTTATGTGGTTTGTCTTTCTACAAATTGGAGGCTTTAGAGCACACGATGAAATTGCACCATTAGCTTTTATGTCACAAACGTAAGTGTAATTCTTAGTTACACGATGTGTTATATTTGAAGATTTCTTTTATGCACAATGTACCCTTGTACAATCGAAAAACTTTTAGTTAATATAACATTCTAATTATCATTTCTAATAATATTTTATATCCCTATAATTAAGGGGGTCACAAAGTATAAAGTTTTTTTTTTAGTTTAAAATATAAAATGACGAGAAAATCATTTTTTCATTTTGTTCATAGCTTAAAAATGACCTTGTAGGTTATACCGGAAATTTCTGGCATTGTAATACCACGTAGCTGGATCAATCAGTTCTCACTACGGGGAACGGTCCAGAAGGGATTCGCGGCTCGGTTTTCTCGTGTGAAGATTGGATCTTCACCCCTGAGCCCCACCAAAATGAACATTTCTATTTAAAATATGACAATAAGAAGCCTAAATTAAAAAAAATGTATTTAATAATAAAAAAAGTTTATAGCATTTGATAACACTAAATCGAGCATTACTCACACTAATTTTGAGGGATATTAAGTTAATATTAATAGAAATAAAATTTTGACTGAGTATTAAAAATTAAAAAAATAAAATAAAATTAAGTAAAGCATTAAAAAACCGTTATATAATCTAAATTTTTCTTTTTAATTTTTCATTCCTTATTATTAATGCATTTTTGTAACAAAGAACATAAGTTAATCCTTTTTTGATCCTCGTATGTTCTACTCTACTCCTATGTTATTGTGATATTTCTAATGAATTTTACTTTACAAAATTTCATAGGACTGTTTTTCCTACAGCAATCCATCGATTTGATTGTATTATGCTATCGACATTTTAAAACTAACTTTTTAATAGAAAAACTGGTAAAAGAAAGCTGCACACCAATCATTTAAACAAAAACAAAGCAGTAAGCAAAAAGCTTTCTTCTTTATTTTACTGTATTCAGTCACCTGACACTATCTATCTCTGACGACATTTTCTTCTACTCATTCATCAAAAATGCTTTTTGCGAAAGAGCACACCTGTCTCTCGCACAGCTTACCAGCACCTGGCATTGCAGCATAAACCGCAAGAAAAACACAGAACCATTTGATAATAATCCGTCTTTACGATCCCGGTAATGTACCCAAGAAAGATATTAACAAAAAGAAAAGGGGGAAAACAAAAAAAACAGCGACAACACTAACATTTAATCCCACTACGCGCTCTTATTTAATCTGGCACCACCTGATCATGGGTAATATTCTTTGCAATTCTCACGCTGCCTGTGCAAGAGAAAAAGACAAAACTACAGATTCAAAAACTGGTGAAAAAATGCTGAACTTCACTGTCGCTCCACAAATGGTATTTTGAGTCTACCCATGACGGCCAAGTTCACACGCCCTCCTCGCGTACTGTCACTATCTCCAAACTGGATGTTTGAAAGTCTTTTTTCTTCAAACCCTGCTTTTGAAAGATCCGGTAGGCTTTGATTAATCGGCATAGCCAATTTTGAACGTGATTCGAGCTATGCCGCTCATGGAGATACTCCCGCACTTCACTCTCCCTCCTCGTGTATTCCATTAATCAAAGCCACCGATCGCTCTCCGATAAAGTACCTCGTTTTCTGCACGCACTCGTACAGTCGCTCGAATTTACGTATTTTTAGCAACTTGAAATAGCACCCAAAACATTTCAAAGCCAATGGCGAACCCCGAACGTAGCGACATACAGTGCGTTTACGTTCCGCGTCAATTAAAGGCTTAGACCGTGGCTGACTTCTCGTGACTCACATCGCCTGCTCGCCCGTCACGAAGAAGGTGCGGTCGAGAAACAGTCAAGCGTCCCAAGTCAAGGTTGTTGCTTTTCAATATCGCTGAAATTAGTTCACTGCTGCTGTCACATAGCACTGGCTCTAACAGCGATAAAGATTGAACGAAAATTAAGCTGTTACAGTTTTACTTTTACTTGCATATATTTTTATATACAGTGGATGGAAGTTAAACGGGCATGAGATGGGAGTTGGACGTTTTATTATCAATAAATATTTAGAGAAAAAATGTCATGGAGATACTCATCGGGATTCACGTGACAAAATTTAGGTTTCACGCAAGAATTTTTTTCTTTCGATAAACATGTCAGAAAATTAAGGTAGGTTATCTTAAGTTTACTTCCCATAAACATCTGGTTTTGGTGACTAAAAATTCTCCTGCTGATTTTTTTTTTTTTTTGAGAATTATTCCATTCCCTAAGCAGCAAGACAAAGCCAACGACGAATATATTTAATTGTTCCAGTGACAACTTTATATTACACTTTAATAAGACAATTGATAATAATCAACAAAAGTAATGCAGGTTCTATAAACAGATACTATAGCTCTTTTCAATTGCTATACATATAACCAGTACACAATTATTTAGCTTCCTTTGTTAAGTAAAACCTTTCAAGTAAAGCTGGGAGCTGAGGATCAAAATTAAAAAAAATAGTAGTGATAACAATTTATAAAGATGAATGATGCATGTAATAATGTCTGATCTTTCTGTGTGATTTAAGTATCGTTTCAGTATTTGACTTGCTCATCTGTTGCCGCAACATGAGAGGCATTGTAAAAAGTGATTAAAAACCCTATAAATAGATTACTCTTGGCTACCGTTCGTCATTTACATTCAAGAAAACAATCACCCATGTTACGAAATTTAAATAATTAAAGACATTCAAGAGTAGTAACGCATATTAAATTTTGCATCAAAAAAACATCGCTTAAATTTATAGCGGATTAAAAACACTCCTTTTTTCTACCGCGACTGCGTCGCTCATGAATGCAAAATACACAGAAAGTCAACTAAACGCACCAATTTACAACCTCGACATGCAAAGGGCCGAACCGAACCCTAATAGGTGGCCGCTTTAAACAGTACAACCGAGTCACGATACCCCATCACTGTCGTACCCATCCCGAGGTCAATTGTGGTGCCCATCGTCAAGGGAGAGGGATTTCGCTTTTTTGTCGTCCTACCGACGATGGGCTTCACCACATCATCGCACCCTTAATCGAATCATTATCTGATCGCGCGTTCGAAAACAACAAAAAACTACATCACCAACTGTCCCCACCGAGGCATTGGACTAGCGTGGAAAAATAACCCACAACAACCCATCAGCCAGCAGCTACCACCCGACACATAGGGGGTAAGTGATGAAATAAAACGAGTCATAACAATCGGCACTTGTGATACTTGTGCTCCGTTTTCCCAGATCGGATCTCGTGTTAAATGAGTTTCATAATTTCGTTTTATTGCCGGTGTAATGATCAGTGATTGGAATGGTTTACTTTTTCCACCCATCATTGCACGCTGGTCATGAGGTGGAAAGTGATGCGTTAGATTGAAGGATCGATTTCGGTGCACGACGGTGTGTGTAAGGTAGGAGAAATGGGGAGGATATCCAAGCGGGAGCACAAGTTTATGAAGCACTTGTGTCATTGACATAATTTATTTATCATTATGACTACGGGTAGTAGAAAGTGTTTTCACAAAAACAACCAAGAGACTGCGGATTATGTTTTTCAATGCAACATTTTAAGCGTGATAGATATTCCTCTGAGCTTAAAGCATTTGAATCGGTACAAAATTTTCAAAGCGTAAAATAATTTTAACTATTAAATTAATTAAAAAAATATAAAACATATCAATTCACAAAAATCTTTAAACGACTATGATAAAAACAATAATTCGAAAATTATACTTCTTAAGCTTTATTCTTGTGAAGCAACAATTTAAAAATATGTATAATATATTTAATTTAATATCATTTCATGTATTCATATATTTGACGACCTAAAAAATTTAACAATACGCAATTCTAGTCTTAAGCAAAGAAAAGGAAGAAAACAAATAATGAAAAGGAAATATGGTATCTAAAACAAAAACAAATAATTAACATTTATTCCGATTTGCATATCACAGGCAAACAGCTTTACACAAAGCACCAGAAAGTTACATGTCGATATGCAACACATGAAGATAGTTAATATTGCCTTTAAATCCGTGCTAGATTTTTGCAGAACTGTGTTAGAGGTGCATTTGCCCCAGGGCTACTAACATTTTGCAAACACATCAAACAGCAGCGATGTTTAAAGCAGCTTCCTTAAGACAAAATTAAATGTCGATTGCTGCACTACAATTCGAGCCAGATAAAACATATCCTTCAAGGTATTGCCTCATGAACACTTTGGAAAAATGTATAACAAACACTCCTCAAACTTTATTTCCTTGATTTGTGTGGCACGATACATGAAAGATAATTAGATATATGCTTAATGTGCCACCATTAACACCTTAAAACAGAACCTTACACTAAAAACACCTTACGGGGTTAGAATGTGCAAAAACAATCCTCCCCCAGGCATTAATCAACACAAATTGCAAGCACGATTCGCGGAACACACTAACCGACAGACAGGTGAGTTTTAATTTGTGCCCCAAATCGATTTCGCATTTGATCGTTGATATCCTCCTCAAGTGATCGTGTTGCAACAAAGGTAAAAAATCTAGTGAACCACCGTCAGGAAGCTTAGTTCACTTACAAGACGGGCATATCGTTCGATCGTTCGACCGTCGTTTCACACGCCATACAACAATGTCCGTCCTGTCAAAGAACCGTCAAAACTTTGGCGCACCTTAAGACGCTTGGGTCGTGAAGGAACTGGTGTGAATAAAAAATTGCATACACACACAACCACGCAGGAAAACATGGGATTGGGAACAGTGTATTTGCTACATTTGATCGAGAAACGGTTTTGGGTTCATATTGTCTCGAGTCAATCCGATTATTGTTTAACGCAGATTTTTGCAAGGTTTTATTGACCTCGTTGATGGTGGTATGAAATTTAACCTGCAAAGTTGAATTGGCCAACACAGAGCGTAGGATTGTTATATTGTGTTATTGTAATTTCTGTTACACAAAATAAGAAATCAAAAGAAACACATATTGTTAAACACGGTTTGTTACTTTTTGATTCTATCCAATGTGTTAAAGGTTATTTTAACTTTTTTCCTTAGGAATAACGTTTGCATCACTGATTATGTGTGTGACAACTTCAGCGCTAACCAATTTGCACAACTCTTATTATGCATTTATCAATTAATTTTTTTTAACATGTGTCAATATTCAATTAAAAACTTTTCTCCAAAATACATGAAAAATAAATTTAGGTGGTCTTTACTAGAGTTGGCAAAGATATAGTTAGTTCATTATATTGACCCTTTCTTTGTACTGAATGAGTGAGTTAACTCTTCCAGTATCTTAAAGTTGACTCTTTTATAGTAATACATCCTACATAGGTTTTCAAACAGAAGTACAAAATAAAATATATATTAAAATAAACTTTTTCAAATTCTTATACATCGGATAAACATCTGATTAGGATACTAGCTCAATATTAATGTGTATGATTTAGGCTCAATTACAACAAATTAGACAAAATAGATAAAAGTCAATTATTTCCTAAAAAGAGCCTAAAAGAGTTGCAAAGGTGCTAACAAATTTAGACCCGTGATGAGTTGATATTTTACTTTTGCAAAGAATTGCTAAAACGCTGAAAGATTCAAGTCTGTAAGTTGTTCTGTAAGTAGTTGGATTGGCACAGCAATATTGAATTCTTGTTGCAAGACCAATAGCCCCACTGAAAATTATTATTAAATAGTAGTATCAAAAGCAATAACACAATCCGTTTTTATTCATACTAGTTCACATGTCTTTCTTGGTGATGGTCCAATTTGAATAGGTTATTTTTATTTAGTAAAGACGGACAGGCCGTATTGCTAATTGAAATGGGTCATAGTGTACACAAAATTACAAGCAGAACAATATAATACGTAATTTTATAAGCTGTAATGTCAAATAGGATATAAATAAAAGAAAACGGGTTGGAATAAAAATAAAATTTATTTTCATTCATTTTTTTGGTCACTGTAGAAACATTTATAACATTTTAGCACGATCAGGTAAACATTCTATATACGGAGTTAACTAAATAGTTCGCGATTCAATTCTTTAAAATACTTCAGATATCTACTCTTATAAAAGAGTGACAGAACACATCACTTGTCGTTATACACGGCGAGACGTTATACACGCTAAAATACAGTTTAAAACTATTGTAATTTTATGATTAATTCTCCACAAATCATAGATTCGATTAAAACATAGCATGCGTACTATGCTTGAAACAAAAATAGTTAGTTCAAATAAGGAAATTGATCGAATACGGCATTTTTCAATGTGTGAGCAGAGAACAACCATAAATCACATATTTTAATTTACCTCCCATGCTATGTATATAGTTTGAGATCTAATCGGTAAAAAATAACAACTTTGTTTATACTAACGATTGTACGGCTTGCTAGCACCCAAGGAAAAGGGTTCAACAAACCTACCGGGCAGTACGATACGTTCTTTCGCAAACCCTACGGCCTTCAAGAAGTCGAACGAAATCTAATGGCCAATATATTACCTGCCAACCAAGAAATCAACGCCAAAAGCAAAAGGAATGAACTGTGGGTAAAGTAGTGCACTCCATCCGTGCTCTGGCGGGTTTTGTTCGCCTTGAAGCTTTCAGAATAAAACGAAAACCGTACCGAAATTTACGTTAGGCCATTAGAACTTACGAGTTCTTTCGCGGGGCTTGCTTTCGGATTTCAGACTTTTGCAGCAAGATCACGCATTATATGCAGGGTCTTGGAAACAAGATGTAGTTCCAGTTGCATGTGTTTTATTTTTTTCTTTGCTTAATCGTTTAAGTTAAACGATACTAGTGTTGGGAATATCGATGAAAAAAAGGAACGGAACGGAACTGGTTCATTTTCAAAAACATTAACGGAACGTGAACCTGGGGTGCAAAAGAACCTATTAGGATGTATTGAAAGTTCCCTAGCGCGGGGGGGGGGGGGTGGTTGTGGCTTGGGGAAGGTCCGGTGCTATTCGGTGTTTGCATGTTTTTTGAAGAATTTCTAAAGTTGGGCC
>KB671676.1:526171-613270 GCA_000349105.1 Anopheles epiroticus
AACGAAAGTATCGGAACGGAACTATTTTGGAAAAAGGATCGGAACGGAACGACAAGAAAAAGGATCGGAACTTTTTTGCTAGGTTCGAACCGGAACGGCCAACACTAAACGATACACACTCGAAGCACCATAAAACGCATGCACAAAACGCCAGCCACAATCTCCACTTTTTCGGTGGGTGCACTCGTTATGGTAATTATATGTGACATTACTGCACTTGGTGCACAAACGCACGTGTTTTCGTGAGCCCATTGCACTATTCAGGATATCGTGCGCGAAAATAAATATCAGAAGCAAAATAAACCTTTCCCAACGCACCTATTCGCACGCAACATGCGTGGTGCTCAACTACAAAGATTTTTTATACGCATAAAAATATGATCCCAGTGCAGAGGGAGCCCACGGTGTTTGCACAGCATGTGGATGGCAAACATTGTACCACCGTTTCCGACTAATGGTGACCATTTAGGAACACGCAGCCTTTTTGCGGGTGATCAATGTATTCGCTATCTCCCAACCGTACAATATTTACGAACGACGAAAAAACTAACGAAACTGCAATAACGATGGTGCACCGGTTAGAATTGGCACCTTTTTAAAACGGCGTGCAGAACGCGAGCACGATAACGCCACACGAAAAGGGGCAGAATTTGCGTCATAATGGTTCGTTAAAGAAAGGCGTAGGTACTGCATGGTGGCCATAAATGGTGGGTAAACGCGTGTTACAAATTGGTCGTTACTTCAATCGATACTGGTCTTCCGAAATTTATCTTCTTTTCAGCTGGACTTTGCAAACAGTATCTTTCTAACGCTATGTTCACCTATACTTTTGCTGCATATAGATAGTTGAGCGATTTAATGGTATTGAATTACACTGCTTTAAAAGTTTTGTATTACGTGATTTTATTTTGATAGCGAATGATATGATTTGTTTCCCAACCTTTTATAGCATCACAAAAATCCAGCCTCACGGATTCTTATCTATGGAATCATAACACATGTTACAAAATAATATATTTTATCAAATAGACCAAGTTTTTTCGTTTCTTTGCTGCAAGGTACCAAAATAACTTTTTTCAAATGTTTAGTGTCATTTAATATCAACTCAAAAACATGTCAGTATCAGTTAGTATTCTCATTTGTTGATAAATTTATGTGACTATTTTGAAAATTTCTTTTTTTAAGGATGAATCGCATTTGGATTATATTGCCCTATTCTGATACGAATATCTAATTAAAACACCACATTTACATACATAAAACTATTTCAAAGCTGCGGAAAGATATCAACTTATTACGGAAAAGGAAAACATCATTTTTATTTTTGCAGGTGGCTTATACTGGACAAATCTCACCGCACTCATTATCTCTCAGGGAAGCACCATAAATTAATTGATTGGTGGATGGGATTAGTGAATAATTTGCAAACCTTTTGCTACCCTTTCACGACTACACTGCTTGATTGCTTGTAGAATGCTTTTTTAATTCAACCAAGTCATCGCCAGCCACCTCATGTCTTGCTTTCCACCTACGGGTAAGCCTCATATTTATTACATTCTTAAACTAGGAACTGATTTACGTTCTCTTTTTGCATTCACTGTCGTTGTTTTACGCAATCAATTTTAAACCATTTTATGATTTGTGATGTATTATTTTATGATCAAAAAACAAATGCTATCCATTTTCATATCTAACCCACCTAATTGGTCGGGTGACAATTTCTGGTATGAGCTTTATTTTCTTTCGTTCAACACTGCCCTGAACTCTATCGACACAGACAGCTTGAACCATTCTGAAAACGTTACTGCGCTTTTCCAGTGCTGCACTGCAAGAACTGCCCAACTGCAAGAATTATTTATTTGCTCCATTTTGAAGTGAAACATTGATTATTAAACTTCTTTTCAATTGCTATCCCAAAAAAAAACCTAACCAACACAACAAATATCGAAGCACAATCTCACCGACGCTGCCACTAGGCTTGCACAATACCGTCTACCAACGGAATTCGGACCAGTTCCCATCGACACATTACTCGCCGCTGTCCACTGTTTGCCTCCATGGAAGTAGCCCTCGTAACTCTTTTCGAGCCCATAATTTGCATCGTTCCGTATTACCCGCCCTTGCCTCCTATCGGTTGAAAAATGGAAGGCAAGCTTAAGACACAAATTATGGGACACCTACAACAGGCCTGCCCTCATGGGTTATTCATACGAAACACTCACTTAGCCAAGCAAACGATGGAAAGGGAAGCATATCGTTTGAGATATTTTTGACACACGGATAATGCACTTTTAAATTGCATTTACCCTTGCTTGCGGTAGGCAAAATTGAGTAATCGATTGCCAACCGTTTTTATGGTATGCCAAAAAGGTAGGTGTATCAAAGAGGAAGCTTAGTTAGGTCTACAGTTTCCGATTGCATTTGCCAAATTCTTCACTAAATGGGTACGGTTTCAACTTCTATTGCGTCATTTATAGTTCAGCTGGATAATTAAGAGACTGCATTTTATGTTTTTTTTAATGTGTTTTGCATCGTGCATTTCAGTAGGCATTTATCAGGGTCAGGTAGTTTTTACATGGAATGGTTTTAATCAGCCTTTTTTTAATGCTTACATTAAATTATGGCATTCCAAATTTCATGCGCGCTACATCATCAGAATAGTTGTATCTAACCAGACTGTTTAAATGGCATAAAAACATGTTGTTTTAACAAAAATGTTTTAACGTAATAATCATCAACAAACATCCAATTACCTAAGTAGCTTAACATCAGTTCATAGTTTCACCACACCATAAACAACGATCACTTGAAGCGATCGATCACGTTTAACCTTTGACGTCGTTTATCGAACGATATTTATTTACCGTTCTGCTCCCTCTTTGAAATCACTAAATAACAGCATTCTTTCCATGTTGCAAATACATCAATAAACGATACCTCCTCTTCCAAAGCAAAATGACCACCCTCTACCAAGAGAACAGCAACTCCCATAGCATAACGAAGAAATACAACGCCTCGCACATACTGCAAGCGATGAACCTCTTGTACACGAAACCTCTTTTACGATCTCCGGTAGCCGGTTCATGGTGATGGTTTAGTTGTGATCGCCGGAGGGTTTCTCATTGTTCCCAGCAAAGGCCAATTGATGTTCGGGAAAATCGTGCGCACCTGTTCTGACCTTGGACTATGATAGGATCCTAACGAATTGGGCTATCTAAACACTGAGGCTAGATGACATTTATAAAGTGTCTCTAATGAAACCGTGATTGTGGAAAATTTAAGCATATCGCGAGACAGCTGGAGGCCCTTAAGCATATCTTACACACATCCGCTCGCACGACATCAGCGTCAAGCGAAACAGTGAAGGTATTTAATCGAACATGTTTGAAAAATGATTTTCCTCCTCCTACAGCACGTTAGTGTGGAAGCACAATAGAAACCTTTCCTAGTGTTTGTGTGCACCTTGCATCATACCACACGCGTTTCGTACCCGTTCATGTGTTCCAGATAATAGCTGTCGGTCGAAATCGTGGCAAACGGGTGGAACAGTGATTAATACACCTTCAACGGACATTCCCTTCAATTATCGCAGGATGAATTGATTACACCTCGTGCAATGCATACAACCATACCGGGCACCAAAATATGGTACATGGCCACTGTAGCAATACATCATACAGCCTCCGATTATGCTATGGATTATCTAAAGTATTTCAAATGCAGCCATTTAGGGGATTTTTTAGGAGTTCAATGAGTACAATCTACAGCAACGGTTCGATTGATGTACAAACCGTGAGTGACAGTGAACTTCAGTTGTGACATTTTTCTCTCTTCAACTCCAGTTTTGGAGCATCGCAAATCAATAGTTTTACGGACAAGTAACGTTCAACGATCGTACGAAAGAGGTTACATGATGCAGAAGCGTTTAACATTGACATACAAAATTGTAGATGGAGAAATGGAATAACGAATGTGCCTCTATTTGGATACCCCGATAAAATTGCTTGTTTATTTCGATAGTGCGACGCCAATGACAAGCATATGGGGTTCAGCATGCATAATAAGCATTGATAGTAAAAAACGAATGAAAATAATTCAAATTGAATAAAAAAATTATTAAAAAAAATAATTTCAAATTTGCTTCCAATTCATCTCTTAGTAACATAATTAAAAATCAAATTAAATTAAATATACAATCAAATTTAATAAACCTGTACCCATTTACAACACTCATCACCCAAACCGTTGAGCAGGCTAGAGCCCTCTCAAATGATTGATCACCGCAAATGGACTGAACTTCACACACACACGTTCCCTCCAAAGTCGCCGTACTGCGGACGGGTAGGAAGAAAACGTTTAACCAGTGCAAGGTTGTCCTGATGGCGGATGCTGGCGCTCCTCAATTTTAGCGCGGATCGTAAAACTAAAATCTTTAATATGGTCCACCGTATCGTGTGTTTGATTTTTGGTTCCGTGATTTGTGTGCCCGACCATAAATCATGCGTAACAGATTGGTTCCTTTTTTATGGCGGTGGCCATGTTGCTTACTGACTGGCTGCTTACTGCCAGTCAAACCTTTTCGGCACAACGCCACGCTAGGTAATTGTAGTTTGGTGTCTAAGTGATAGGTGTGAACGAAGGATTAATTTTAATTCCACTTGTTGTGGCGATCTTGCTATACAGCAAAAAAGTGCCATGAAAAAATCTTATTTTTTTTAAACTAATTAATTCAATCATAGCACAACAGCCTATGTTTTTACAATCAACAAAACATATAAAATGATCCAATCGCTCCAACCACGTTAATACCATGATTTACGCTAAAGCAAATTGGTTTAAATCGAAAGCTCAAATCAAAGTAATCATCACAATTATTTTTTTACTACGTTTATTTCAAAGCAAAATAAAACCGTCATTCAACTATTCACCACCATTAAGCTAGCGTGAATGAGAAACTCACCACAAACCAAGCAGGCGCTCCAGCACTTGATGGCGCCCTAATTTATGCTAACACTCTAGCACCAGCATCCAGCACTAACCAAAGGCGCCAAGATGACAATGTTCGTCTAGTAGAAAAACGTGCGGTACTCCAAAGAACAACAAAAAAAAAAACACTGGACAAGAGTGCTCCAAGAGGCTGCACATGGTACCAATGGTAATTTTTCTCACTTTTCACCGTCTTGTACGTTGTGTAGAAGTTTCTCTTTTATATTGCGTCCTTCTTAAGGCCAGCGATACCCCGACTTGCACATTACGGACGGTACGGTAAAACTTTTGCTCGTTAGGGGCGTTAGGGTGTGAGAAAATTTACCACCTTATCCGGTAAAATAAATTATCTCATAATTTTTACTCACTGTCGTTACGTATAAAGCTAAGGATTTGTGTTGTCGCTTGTGTCCCCTAGGAAGGGACAAATGAAACACCGTTTCCTCACTTTCATTGTCTGTGAATGTGGCTGGTGTGTATGCATGTTGTCATAAATTAAAACCTGCTGGAGCTAATGTCTGCGAGGTGCTTGAAATGCTCACAGACACCGTTATCCTTCCAGGAGCAAACTCTCTTGACAATGTCACTTTTTGTATCGTCTGCTGGTGAAAACTGAGAGATGCGAAAAAATAATAACCAGAATCAAATCCTTATCTTCGCGACTGAAGATCTAAAAGCTGAACGGCCAAAGATGGTGATTTGCACCGAAATAAGATTTTGCTGAAAAATCGTCTTCCCCTTGCTAATGGTTACCCTTAATGGGAAAAGTAAGACGACACATAATCGAGACACTACCACAACACCCTCGAAGACTATTATCTTGCTCTGCTTTCACATCCGACAGAACTTCCGGATGGCTTTAAGTGGGCTGCTTCCGAGATGAATTAGTTACGACAAGTAGTGACAGAAGCTATAAACCATAGTCTGTGGTGTATTAAGATCACTTTGTTCAAAGCTAATCATTACTAATCAACACACTATCTGCTTAACGTAATCTTTATCATTCGCTAACGGATGTCCTATGTACTGCATATTTCTTACGATGATTGAATTCGATTTTATTTCAAAAACGTTTAAAATCCCACATCAGTTGAAGCATCTGAACGAAAAAGTATTAAGAATAGCATGTTGTTTTGTCTAAGCAATACGGCCTGGCCGTTACTACTGAACATCAAATATATAGTGTTTTAAAACATTGATGAACCATTTGATATTAAAACGAAATGAGAATGCGTGAACTAGTATTTTTATGTTAAAGATACAGTCTCAATAAATCCTTCGTAGAGGACTGACGTGTATTGAGAGCCTCGAAACGTAGCCAGTATTAGTTCATCAGGTGGTTGTTGTGACTGTTGAAACAAAGGTGAAGCGAAAGTTAAGAGCAACAATAATCGCCCGACCTGTCAGTATTGGTCGCGCAGAATTTCATCCAAACAAAGGAATTTAAAAATACGCTCGCTACATTCCATCGCATGGTTCAGCTCAGGTCCGACCTAACGAAGATAGTTTCACCTAACACATACGCGCTGTTAGAAGACGAGAAAGATGAGCATCCTATGGACACACTTCCAACCAAATCTAAATCAACCAATTCCAAAGAGTGGATCCCATCGATCAAAGTTGCATGTAAATCCCTTGGCAAATTACGCAAGAAGATAATTGCCGCTGGTGTAGTAAGGGAACATGGCAACATATGGACAGGCGGGGTGATATGGGCACCCTTTGCGTAGCCTTAACTACTGGTTTAAAATGAATTGCTCAAAATTTGTTCAGCGAAATTGGGCCGCCGATGCCGATTTTACATCCCAAGATTCTAAAACATTAAAGTAGTATAAAAATTAATATTTGACGATATAATTTTTACTGGAATGAAAAAAAAAATTAAATAGCATTTCCGAAAAAAGCTTGAGTTTAAAATATACTATTTAAAGCAATTGACATTTTTTTATAATTTCTGCCAAAGATGGAATTAAAAGTTATTAAAAGAAATATTGAAATTATAAAAAGAAATATTGAAATAATAACTATTTTTAAAAGAAATATTCAACAAGTCATATGTTTTCATTTGGGGTAAAATGGGCAGTCATTCTTGTCATGGGCTGATATTTAAAAAACCGTGCTATTATGAGACTGCGATACTAATAATCCAAACAATTTCTAAACATCGTATTACCAAAACAATAGTGATGAATGTGTAGTGATGAAAATATTTTTAGATTAACATTATGCAATCATTTTAATAGCTATTGTTTATGATAAAAACTAAGTTTGCTGCTAGTAAACACCCTTATGCGGTTGTAGTGCCAAATCAATTAAGTAAGAATAAATATATTTTGGTTAGCGATGCAGTTCAAATAAATTACAAACTATACAAATAAAATAAAATATTTGTTTTGCCAAAGTACTTCTCATGAAACAAGTAGACAAATGTAAAATATGTAAAAGAAAGAAAACAATTCTCCTAGCAAAATACAATTTTTCATGTAACGCATGTTTGAAAATATTACACCATTTTGTCATAGTTCAAGAAAAATATTTCGCACTAAATCCTGTTCAACTGTGCCCGTAACCTAAACACTGTTGTTAGTGCCCAATTTAGAAAACATGTATTTACAATTTTTTGCCTCATGGGTACGTCCATTTTACCACGCATCACAAAAAAGCTATATATGGAAAAGCAGTTTTTATTTGATAGTATTTAAAAATTATATCGTGGTTAAGTCACAGTCAGAAATTTAATTCATAAATAAACCTTTAAATGTAAGAACAATTTGAGAAACATTGTATTTGGTCCAAAATAAAAAAATACACCCTCAACACCTTAGCATGCCCATATTTCCCCGTATCTCCCTTACGATACAATACTAATGCAGCGAACAAAAGAAATAATCGTGCACACGTAAATCTAACCAACACTAATGTGAACTTTCACGCTTACCAGACAACGGAGAACCTATTTTGCTGGATAGTGCTTAGTGTTTTATTCGAAATGTGCCCAGAAGAGGTCAAAAAACTACTCAAAACCGAAGGATTAAATCCGGTGGCTGAGAAAAAGTTGACCATGCGCACTAATTAAACAAACTATTTTGTTCATTTCCTCAATAGCAGTGTACAACTATCCAATTTACATAAAGCATAAATGCATTACAACACCTTTGAAAATATTGCACCTTTGAAATATTACTCTAATCGACAAGGTCTAATGCAATTTCCATAATCCTGCTTTCTGTATCAAATGTGCAGGCAAATATGAATCGAAAAGTTGTCCATTTATGGCTTCGACGTCAAGTGATAGTGGTACCGTCCAGAAGCACAAACTAAAATACGTCAATTGTCAGGGAAATCACGCAGCTATCGGGACTGCCCCAAAAGAAACGTGAAGGTTAACAAAAATCCCACCATGGTACCTGTTTCGAGAGAGTTCATATTTCAAGGTAATGTGTTACCTTCTCTTCTGTCTGAACCGCAGCGCAACAAGAGTTCATCAGCACAAAAAGGATAGGTCCATCCCAACGACCGAGGAGATAATTTATTTAACTCCCCTGAACTAATTATAATAGTAGGTGAAGTATTCTAAAAATTCTGAACAGCAAATTATGTTTTGCTAAATAATGGATTCACGCCCAGAAATAATTATTTTATAGTGGAATGCTAATGACTTTTGCAATTAAATTACTAATAGGAACACTTTTCGAAAAAACAGACACATAAACGTAATGATCTATGTTGAAATTTTTTTAAATCCTGAACCAAGATTCAAAATCTGTAATTACAGTATTTGTAGATTTTACAACACAACAACAACAACTACCAAAGTGGAATTGTAATTTGAATTATGCGAAATATAGCCTATAATTTGATGAAATCGTTTAAGCTTCAAAGCATTGAAGTCATAGGGATTCAAGTTAAAATATCCTCTTAGAAGCTCCCAATTTGGCTGACTCAACTTGATACCCTATGATCTATATTACTCTTACTCTCTTTCTGAACTAAACATCTCTTCTGATTTTTCTTTCGAACATTAACCTGTGAATAAAAAAACTAATTCAAAAGCCAACAAGTTAATCAGTGATAAGCAATACGGCCTGGCCGTTACTACCGAAATAAAAAAAAAAGTTAATCAGTGACAACAGTAAAGCCAAATGGTGTTTATTTAAAGATTATTTGAAGCCTACAAAAACCTATAACTGGATCTTCTTGATACTGAAAAAAGCAATTGACGAACCAGTTATGTTAGTACTTCTTGATACTGAAAAAAGCAATTGACTCTATCTGGCATGAAGGATTAATTTATAAACTCAATAATCTCAATTTCTTAAGATTTTCAATTCATATAACACATTCGTTCATTTCTAATCTACTTACTTGCATATCTTGCCTGCAGCAACAAACTCTGAAACCGCTCAGGGTCTCACACCGTCGTCTGCCAATCCGTTGTGGTCCCGGAGCTGATGGTAGATGCCTCTATGCCTTCTTCCCACTCACCTTTGCGGCAATTATCTTTACAAAATATATCTGCTCTCATTATCTTTCTAGTGAAAAGTTAACGATTGATGGCTGTTGAATTCCCTGGGAAAATAATACCAAATACTTAAGGCTTAACATTGATAAACGCCTTGCATTACAAAATCATAAAGAAAATGTTACAGTTAAATGAGAATAAGTATTTCAAACCCTTTAAGAATTGCTTTTTCAACAAGATATGATATCTACAATAAACTTTAAAACAAAAATGCTAATAAATAAGAACCTAAATTTATATATTTGAATTAATAATAAAACTTCAAAACACTTTACAGGTAAAATGCGCAGATAGCTCACTACATTTATGAAGCACTTTACGTTACTTTTTGCTCTACATAACATTTTTGTTATTACAGTTAGTGAATCTGCTGTGCAATATTTAAATCCATAAGGAGAGACAAGACTTCGTATCGATTGCTTCAAATTGTTCAAAAATCTTAATTGATAACATGGAGGAGGTGCAATAAATATTCTTTGAATTATATTGAAACCTTTAAAAACTAACCCAAAATGTGTCATACGTAAATTTGCACGTTCAAATAAGCATATACTTTAAAATCCTTATTCCCTTTTTAACTCACAAGGAAAGTGCTTTCGATTGCTGTTTTTCTCACTTAGTGCACACGGCCAAGTCGTCTTTGCGTATCTCTACCGCATCCAGGAAGATTTATGACAGTCCATCTAAAGATTTCTATCCAGTTTTCCCATCGAACAAACGAGCTTGTTGCGTAAAACCGTTTCTCAAAACATAACGTTTTCATAATGAAACCATACATTCACCCTCTACTTAAGACCGTCAGCAATGCTTACAAATGTTGATCGTATCTCAGCATAGCACTGCTGATGGTTACGGAAGCTTAGCAGACGTCTTCATGATAAGACACTCTAATGAATTCATTGGCACGTGCTGAGGCACTATTTAAACGTACATACACATATGCTCCGAAAATAAAGCAAGAACTCCTATCGACATAAACATATCGAGCTGACCACTGAACATGTTTGCTACAGGGTATCATAATCCAGCAAGCAGCACACTCAAACCGTTCACAAGAACATCGGCAAAATCCTCAACTCCCTTTTAGAAACAAGGCACAAAAAACGTTTATCCTAGTACAATGGACCGAACACAGCACAGCCAGCCGGCTCCACAACCTTACGAATAGACCAAACAAAAGGGTCACACTACGTAAATTTAACCATCTTCATTAAAGGATTAGTGCCGTCCTAAAACGTCCTGGTATGCACTCGGCTGAATTAGCACCAGGGCAACAAAGAACATTGAGTCCACTTGTGTTTCTGAAACGATAATCCTTTGGTTCCTTTCACTCTGCCAATGTACGAAAGCGAAGCATGTGCAACACCTTGGTAGCTCAAATTGATTGAAATGTCTTACTCAATGCACGCTTAGGAAAGTTTATGAACCTCTGCAGTCTTTTCTTGCTGTAGAAATGCAAATGGTTCCGTTCGGTTTCACGAACGGATACAAAGGGATTTGTGCCGGTTCCTGCTTCTTAATGCTACTTTTCAAAAAACTTTTTTTTTTAGTTGAGCAATTGCAATACACATTGTAACACCAAAAACAATTATAGTTTTAGTTACATGAAATTTAATTAATAGATCATTTTGTTTGCAGGATTAAGTTTTAATTTTGGAAGTGACGAGATGGTTTCTATACAGCCCAAAGGAAGTTCAATTCCCTACTTGGCTCTTCTCATTCACTTAAGAGTTAATATCTTGAATCATTCTTTTATTCAATGTGGAAGACGGAAAATTAAAAAAAAAAACTTTAGCATTCTAATTCGTGTCGATCAAATTGTCACATAACAATATGTCTTTCGAAACTAACGTTTACTGCCTGATGAATTTTATGTAAAATCAATGTTCTCGAAACTTCACAGACAGCAGAGTACAAACATTACAACACTCAAACATATTTTTCCAATTTTACGCCGATTTACCTTAGCCTTCGCCATTTTCACGCATTATCAGTTTCACTTTTCGCCTCTCAGCAAAGAACATATAATTCATCCTTTTCCGTTTTTCCACACACGCACACACATACATCCGAAAGGGCATTTTTTTCTGTTTTGCAGATGGCGCCATAAACTATAACAAACGTATGGCCCCTCTTTATGACCGATACAAAACAAATTTTCCGATCGATTGCACACTTTTATTGAGGTACTCGCTACCACAGGACAAGCAAGCAGCGGCCCCGAAGAACTGGGGCCTTTCCCAGGACTTCGTCACGAGACCATACAAAACCAATTAGCAGTAAAGTTCATAGACTTGGGATGGTACAAGTGCCAACCAAAACGCAATAATAAAAATTCCCCAATCGCACAAACACAAACCCCCAGCACATTGGTCGACTGTTCCGAGCATACATTATTGCGATGCTGCTCACCAAGAGGGATACACGTGTTATGGAATCCTTGAAAGACAAATAAAACTACAAAAAACCATTCGTCACCGGAACGATTTCTTGGTGAGCTCGACGGAGGCTCTCGCAATCAGGCAATATGCGTTGTTCGTCGGTTGAATAGAGCTTTTAGGAATTGTAAGATTATAGTGCGTAAGATTTTGTTATTTAGTTTCTACGACATATTTCGTTTATTGCATGTTACTCATTTTTTTTTTAAATCTTAAAACAGTTACACATTATTGTATAGAAATGCTTTTTTTTGTTGCAGTATTTATCTTATTTTCCTCATGAATCATATGTATGGAAAGGTTTTAAAGACTGTTTTGTTTTATTTCATCAGCTTAAACAAAGTGTTAATAAATATTCATAGATTGTATTTAACAGTCTCTCAGCAACCGTGTATAATAATACTTTGAATCTAATTGAATATAATGCCATATGTTTATATTCATCTGCAATAACATTTTATGCTTATACTTTCAACGTTTCATGTACTGCCTAAAATAAAATAAGCCTAGAATTTCAGACGAACATCCTCTGCTCCCAACACCATAGTCCCTGCTCTTAAGCTGTGGGGAATAGGAAATCGCACCAATTGGTTATTTATGATTCTGTCAAGGATTTATGTGTTTCGCCCATTTTGCTGATTCACCACAGAGAAAGCAATAAGCAATCTTGCCTACAAACACCCTGTCAAAACAAAACGGGCTAAACGCATAAACCACGCGTCTGCTTATATATTGTCTGGGAGTGCTACTTTCTTTGGTTGCGAAGAATTTGCTGGATAGCTAAGGACATGACTTTAATAAGGAAGGTAGCAACGGTAACTTTAATTTCACTGCAAATCAATTGATGCATCAAATATGTTTTACTGCCTATTGGTGTACATAAATAGTGACAAATGTAATTTCCCATTACGCATAACTACACACCATACATTGAACGGTATATTTTCCGCATCTCGCATCTCGTCATAAAACCTATCGAGATAAACGTTTGAACATCATGCTCAAGTCTTCCATTAAGCCATAAAAAATCTTAATTCAAGGTGTTTATATGAATTTGAAGTGCGATAATTTTTTCCTTACAAATTGACATCCCAAAAGAATCCTTCTCCGATTCTTGCCCATTGTCCATCTCAACATTGTCAAAATGCATGGAATGCGCCGTACAGTATGTTATTAACCTCGATCTAATAAATGTTGTCTGCTTTAGCCCAAAAACTTGCCAATTTACACAAAATACAAACAATTACCTCAATGCAACAATTTACAATGCAACACAATGTATGTTACTCATTTAACATCTTACTAAGTCGCTTTTAAAATCCTTTAATAGCCAATTCATACTTTTAAAATAATCAAATATATTATGGAGCACTATGCAAACGAGCGAAACATCAATTATCATCCTCAATTAGAGTTGATTGTACATACAAAAACATTACTTATTCACTAAGCATAATGTGTTAATTTTGAGGTTGAAATGTTTGATTTTTTCCCACATTTCTTAGTAATAACAAATGGTTCTTGGAATATCGGAAGCATTCTGTAATTGGTATAAGTATAGCTTAAAAAGTTGCCCAGGATACTAAAAAGTTCATCAACTTGCCCCGTGCTGCTCACTAGCTGGTGTTGCCACTGCTGCTACAAAGCTGCTGCTGCACACTAAATTCATTAGAGCTTGCCCGTGACCTCAGGTTTGCTTGACCCACCCTTCTCAAATCCGGCACCACATGAATAGCAGGTCGGCTCCAAACAAACCCAACCCTGATTAATCACCCCCGAGACGTTCGATTGTGTTAGTACGGTTCGCGCGTGCAGTAGCGTACAGTGCAAATTCAATTACACCAACCCCGTGGGATATCTCGGGAGGCATTAAAGTGTTTAATGAGGCATAGAAGGGAAATCTTCCTCCCCACTGCGAAATACCCAACGATCCTTCCGTTCCGGTTGAAGGAGATTTGTGGTTGGCGGAATGATGCGGATAAGCAACAAATGACCGGAGAAAAAAGGCAAGAAAAGGTCATTCAACGTCCCAGCTTGGGACGGCTGGCGATGCAAAAAGAATGCGAAACTTCTACGAAACGGTTGGAGTTTAGCAAAGACCTGAATGAATGTGACCATTAGACTGTCAAACATTGGAAATAATGTATTGGAAATATTTCGAACCATTTTTCCAAAGGATCAGGTCAGAGGCAGTACACAAAATCGATTCGGTCTGCGTTGAAATTTGACCGCGTTGCTTCGGTAGCGTTTATTAAATTGCTCATCGATATGATTAAGGAATTTAATTAAATCAACAACTTCCACGGTCACGACTGTGTGGTGCAAAACGTTGACGACGATGAGGATGATACCGCACGGCCACCATCGTTAACAATAAACTACCCTAACGAACGAGCCACTAAATCCCACCGTATGAACAGCATCACCATGAGGTAGTAAACACGCCGTCATAAAATTTGTGCGTTAGTGGCTTCAGTCTCGCAACATATTCTGCTCATCAGTACGACCACTTGCATCCTTTCGAAGCAAGGTGTGGTGGGAAGATTCTAATTAAAACGGAAACATATCCTTGAACGCCGGGCGATCATAAATCTTAACGTCTAGGTCTAAGAGCTGGCTGTTCAGGAATATTGCGTAGTAGATGCAGTAATAGCAGCAGCAGCGGCCCACCATTGTAGGGATATCCGTTTTACTATTCTTGAGCTCCATTCTGTGGTGGGTGCTAAATCAATTATCGAGCCGTTGCCTGAAAGAGCAGTCTTAGCGCTCGTCGACTAGCGTTTGACGTAATTAAATATGTCACAATTGAAGCGAAAAGCTTATCGAACCTAATTCCCAATGTTGGGATTCTACTGAGCATAACGCGAAGTGAAGAAACGATTTTTTTATTAAACTTACAAAAATTAAGCATTTCGAAAATTTACAGAAAAGAGTAATTCCGAGGCCATGCTACTTCATCTAACTTTCATTAGATTCATCTACGATATTTATTAATTTTTAGCGGCTTGTTATTACAAGTGTTATTTGTTAATTTTTACAATGCTCTTTTCACTTTATTTTGTTTTTGTTATGTTATGTGTTTTTTCCGGTCTCAGGATTTTCTATCAGGGATTAGCTATGTTGAGGTTGAATGTATTTTTTTATTCTAGCTCTCGTTACCACCAAATTCGAGACAAACAAATTGTATTGATAAACAGCGACATATGAAAAGAAATTGTGACCGAATTAGAATAAACCCTTATCGTTAATTCGTGTAGCTGCACGTGTAGTTTATTGTATCGCAATAGATCTAGATGTGTTCTTCTTTAGAACATTTCACTTTTGTTTTTTTTCCATCACACCATAATTTCACTATTGGTTAAATATGTCGATTAAAAGCAACTGCTAAGAACTTAACAATGTACAACTGTTTAAGGAATAAAAGTCTCTAATAATTGTGTTTTATATAAATGTTTGGTTTATTGATGACTGATTCTTGAACGATGTCTTGGATTCAATCTTATAATAATACGAGAGTATCGATATTACGAATGCCTCAATAAATGTCTACGTCTTCTGGAAGCTCCAAGTATGTTGTTGGTTCGAGGCTGACTGTGTTTAGTGAGAATGCTTTTTTAAAAAAGCATATCTATACATTTTAGAGTTTTTTTTTCATAATAATAAAAGTGAAATGGCAAATGATTAACAAAATAGTACAATAAAATGTCTTGTTTTAATTTCTTTCGTATTGAAGAAATAAAATAATTACTAACTTCAACCTTTCTTACCTTCAGTCCAAAGTAAGTTGTCAACGCGGCTATAAACAGCGCCCTTCCTAAACCATGAGCATTCTAATAGAAAGTTTAAATACTCAACACCAATTACTTATCACCTTTGCAATACTCTCGCAACTCGAGATTGAAACTGTACCTTCCATCCTACTACCCTGATCTAGCGGAGCAACAAGCAACAAATAAAAATGACGCATAATTAGCAACCGTCCGCTAACATGCTGTAATAAATACATCCGTCAGAGTGTGGAGCTGAAACAGCTCACGTCAATAACGCAAAAAAGCGTACCAATGCCCGTTCTTTAAACAAAGAGCACAAACAGATGAATTCCCATCCAGTACTTTGCTGATAGACGCCGCGAGTGTAACAATCATCACAGTGATACCGTTTATACCATCTATAACTAAACGAAGATCTCATCTGTCTCTTGAAGGACCACTCACAATACGTACAGCGTTGCACGTGAAATGTCTCGCCGACTGTGAATTATATACTATTTTATCACCTCATCTACTGCCTTCGCTACAGCTTAGAATCTAATAAATCCATTCACCCGTTCGGAACGTTCCTCTCACGTTTATCTCACGTGCTGCAAACGATCCAGCCATTGCTTCCAACCTTCAATCGGTGGCTTAGACTAGTCTAGTCAGATTCCTCTGTCACGTCACACGTGAACATTCTCTTCCTTCGGTTTTCTGCTATGGTACGCATCGAAGCACGAGCTGCTCATGTCTACAGACACTATATAGCTGGTCATAATGACATAAAAATCGGACCACCCGACATGCAATTGTCATTTTAGAGCTGGTCTAGAGTGTACAGTGTGTGGTGTGTCGCTAAAATGCAAACGCACTAGTTGATAACTCTTTGGAACATTTATTTGCAGTTATGTTTATCCCGTTAATGTTTAATATTGCAAAAAATATGAAAATGTCATACTTAAATCACTTGTGAGTTTCCCACAATAGCTACGCTACAATCTTTTTGAAGTAATACGTCTAGTCCAATTCAGACTATTCATGAACAAATGAATCAAGGTTTTAGACACAGCAAAAGACTAATAGTCTAGTCAACGAAACATATCCACCTACACTCTCGAAAAGCGTCATCTGTTCTAATCACGTTTCCAGCAAAGGCCATTCATCTACCTTACGGCTTACGTTGGTTGTTGTTTACCGTCGGAATCATCATACATTCTGACAGCTTTAAAATGAAAGCGCCGCTGCCTCGCTGCAATTGACAGCCAATTGAGCCTACGGCAGTACAGAACCCTTCCCTCCGATTGCCTTCACTAAACGCTTTCCGTCACGTTATCAGTGCACGACGGTTGGGATGATGCAGCTTCTTCTCGTGATACGAAGCTGCCCCAATGCCATTCAGTGATCTTGAACATTCGCTTAAAGCAAACACTATAGCATTATAGCACTATAGCAGCAAACTATAACAAACATATTTAAAATGCATTGGAGGATATTAATCCTGCGGTATGGTGTATTAGCAGAATTTCAACGGACTCTTATTTCAATATCCTAATTCTAGATGATGGGATGCATTATCCTATCAGCTTATGGCGGTGCTTGTCACTTTACATTTATCCTTCCCGGTATGATACTAGCCGGCCCACAGCAGTTTTTAATGATCGCTTTAGACTCGCATGGTAATGCAGAATCTCCTCGATTAATTTGTTCGCAAATTAGCAACAGTAGCATGGCAACCTTAGTGTAAATTTATACGGAATTTACATCAAGCCATACAATCGCTTATAATCTGGACGCTCACGCTGATTGCTCTATTTATCATGCAATGCAGGAAAGCACTCAGTACAGGGATATTTTAACATCAAAGAGGATTGCACCGTTTACGATGCACTAAATAGCAGGATCACTTGGAGGAAAGAGAGTGTATGCTACAATGTATGTGATAATTAGTACGGATCGCTAATTAGGTATAGATGGATGATACCTTCATAATTAAACGCAATTGAACAATGCCCGAAACATTAAATAAATAATTTAAATCACAGTTTAGGTTGTTTTACTGTTCTTATATTTAAGTTATGAATTAAGTTCGTAACATTGCTTCAAAAACCAATTCACACAGAGTTTTCACGATAAACGTGATACTTGTTTTCATATCAATCATAGAAACGATATAATGACTCTCCGCCAGACACTCCATTGCCGTTACTGACCGACAGTAAAATACTTTCGTTAATGCGCTTGATGCTCACATCAAATATCCCCTACCGTTGTTTAATGTCTGGTTAATCCCCCGAAACCCTAAGCACCTGTTTTCAATATTCAAAACACGTTCCCAACCTAGCACACATGAGGCAAGGGAACCGACAAACGAAACAAACCTTATTGTTTATTATTTGCCGTTGTTTCCAGCTTACAAACACACCCTATCTAATACACAAGAGACCTTGCCCCGAAGGTAAATGAGGGAAATTGTATAAAGGGAAATATTTCACCTGTACGATGGGAAACAGCTTATCGACACGTTCATTAAAGCTGAACCTTTCTAAACCGAAACTTGTTCGAGCACGGTCATTATCAGGGCCTTTTCTTTAGCTGTGGCACAAGGTCTGCTTTTCTACCTCTACACTGCGCATTTGTTAGTGATCAATATTGATAATTTGTCCCTTGTTATTTATCAATCAATAATTTCCCAGTTCTCAGTGACCACGTGATCGTGTTTACCTAGAGTAATGACGTCATACAAACAGGCACGTACCATACACGAGCCAATCTGGCGCCCGCTACATATAGCAAAATTTTAAGCAAAGCTAGCCACTTTAAACCAGTTCCCCTAAAAGTAATTTGCCATTTACCGAGGTAGGTACCTCCCGTTTTATTTGCAGTGAAATTAACGTCAATGTCAAGAAAATACACCAGATACACTCAGTCACGGCCACAAGGCTTCAATAAAATCTTTTACTCCCTTTTATGAGCGATTGTTAATGTCGGCACCTATGACGACCACCATCTACCATTCCAGTGAAGATTCTATCTTCGAAGACGATCATCCGGAACTCACCTGTGCTACTGTCAAACATGCTGGTTGTTAGGCTGATAAGTGCCATAAATATGCGTGACAGTACTAGTTGTAGGATTTTCGTAATCAAAAGAAGGAAAGCAGGAGGTGTAAGTGTGTATCCGATGAGAATAACTATGTGTTTTTATCGGTAAATATACTATGATGCACTATGATGAACAGTTGAGCTTAGTTTGATTGTAAAGTCTATTATTTCGAATCGCGCATATCATCTCTTTTCACTTATCACCGTTTCGTTTCTCGCGCTCTACCTCCCTTCCTATTCAAATCAAACGCATCATCACAGCTGATCGACGACGAGACTATTTGCTGCTAGGTTCGGCACTTGCGCTCAAGCTACACAACAACAATGTTCTGAGGCCGCGTGTTGCACACGTGAGCATATTGGATCAACCTCCAAAAGAGAGCAAAAATTCGACACGGCAAACAAGCCGAGGGCCGGTCTCGATTGTCAAGACATGATTGCTTATTGCCCTCCTCTTCTTATCTCGTCTATTTGTTCGGGTTGTCTCCCACCCTCGGCTACCCCTTCTCTGCTTGTAGAGAACCCTTCGTACCTAGGCGTGCATGATCGTATGTCCCATGCCTCAAACCCCTTCCAGTTGCATCACCCGTACGGCCGAGAACCGTGCTACCGGCAGCAGCAACCGCAGCAGTTCGCTTACAGTGCTCTAGGTATAGTGGTTTCAGTATTTAAGCACGATCGGGCGCACGAGAAGGTCAGCAGACAGCATTCGGCGATCGTTTCGGGCGGCTTCTCGATCGGACGCAGTGAAAGTGTGCGCCTCGAGTGCCTCGAGCAGACGTACACAAAACACACCTGCAGTGCCAAGGGACGTTCCAGTGCGTTTGTACGTGCGCCAAGATCACACCGAGTGACACGTTGAACCGGTTCAACTGACGCCAGTGTCGATCGGAACCGTTGTTTTCGATTATGGGCAACGGAGTGGTTTTAGTTTAAGTTCCTTCCTTAACGGTGGCGTATCGGTGCATTGGAAACTTTGCTAGTGAAAGTGTTCTATACCACAATTACAGCTATAGCTATCTAAATTAGATAGCCTAGATTGAAACACTTCTGTTGAACGCGTGCTACATTTGGTTCTCGTTTACCTTTGATTCCCTTGCAAATCATTGTCATGGCGTCATATTTGCGATTTGCTCCAGCCCGATGCGTGTTATTGCTGCTAAGTGGCCTATTGTTCGTCCTAATCTGTGATATTGATCGTGCACAGGGTGCTTCCGTCTACAAATCACCCAATCTTGACGGTACGTACCAAGCAAATGCGCAAAAACTTGAACTTCTAAATTAACTACGAATGGCGCTTGCATTGCAGCATCGAACTTAATGCACTGAAGAAAATTCAAATTCGAATTCAAAAGGTATACAACGCAATTAAAATGAAGTGCAATATAACGTATGAAAAGCGCTGTCGGAATTCCACGTTAGTGTACACAGCTGCGGTTACAAATGTATTCACAGATACAATTGCCATAGTTTTCTCATCTTGTTGTGGCATTTTCAACCAAGTTTAACGTATCTTTACTTCAATTATTGTAGTTTATTTCTGCTTCAAAAATCGTATTTATTTTGATATTTACCGTGCCTACAATGAAATTCCATTATTTCTCGAATAAAAACCGCCAACCACTTCATAGTAAAGTCTCTACTGATCACGTTTGACCACGAAAAACTGGTCACGGTCACATGCTTGCATTTCGCTTTGTGACTTTCAAGTTCGATTGTCTACGGCCATAACATTGGCTACCTATTTGTCGTGGTGTGTCAAATTGTACCACCAACATTGAAAATGATTTTTGCAGGATAGCAATTAAGCAATTTTCGCAATGTTAGTAATAATGGGAGATTTCTAAACACTTTTACTTATTTTCAAAATGGAGTACAAAACAGTAGACAAACAGAAAAAGTGCTTTATTTCATTTTTAATAATTTCTTTAACAATCATCATGGTCTCTCGTAGGATTTGTAACTCGTATACGTATATTGGATTCGCAACTGAATAACAAATCACCACTTTTAAGCTCCTATTACGTCCCTCCTAACTGCCGGTTTCGTTCAAGCAAATTCAAAATGAATAGCAATTAATTGTCTACCTCACCGTTGGTACATACGCTAACCCAGATAGCAACAGTATGGAGCTTCAATAACCGGGTCGATGATCACCTGAGCCATAGCAGGGAACCCCAACAAACGTGATCACTGTCGACTGATAGAGCATCACCATCCGATCATAATCGTATCTTTATTTTCTCATCAACTTCGGACACTAATTTGACTAGCAAAGACTCACTCACGCGTTGTCTAATCCACTCCTTTGGCGCCCGAAGAATGCCTCTTTGCATTGCGCAATGTATGCCATTTCCGTCATTAGTGGATGTGTGCAGTGTGGAAACAAGTTTACCTTCAGCAGCATAATTGATCATGCTTTGGCACGTGCTGGAAAGCAATCTCGTCCCTATTTTTAGCCCCGGTCTCTTCAGATCTCGTCATGCAACGTGCGAACATGGGACCGGTTTTGTTTTTATTTTTAAAGCAAAACAAATTGTGCAAACGGGTACTGGTGCTGATTGCAGCATTCACGATTAGTTTGAGTACAGCTCAACTAATATGGATCAATTGCGCAAGCATTAGCACCCTTCCAGCATGAGGAAAGGGAGGATCATTGATTTCGTTATGTTTACAAACAATTTTAACTTTCCACACCATGTAAATAAGTTGTTCTGGGTTTAATTTATTACATTAACATATTTTATATTATTTCAGATGCTCGCTTTTGGAAACGAAATGCTGAATCCTACCTCAAGAAGGTCCTGATGTACGATGAAAACCGACGTATGGTACCATCAGTGGCCAAGAACATCATCATTTTTGTCGGCGACGGAATGGGTATTGCCTCACTATCGACTGGGCGCATCTTTAAAGGCCAGCTGGCTGGTCGGTCGGGTGAGGAGGAGCAGCTGAGCTTCGACAGCTTCCCAAACACGGGCATGTCGAAAACATACAACACCGACAGACAAGTACCGGATTCTGCCGGTACAGCCACTGCCATGTTTTCGGGTGTTAAGACAAAGTACGGCGTGCTCGGGGTAGACTATACGATCACCGAGACGAACCTAGAGGCTGCCAAAGTATCCTCGTTTATAGAATGGGCTCAAGCGGAAGGCAAGCGGACGGGCATTGTGACCACGACCCGTGTCACACACGCTACGCCGGCAGCTTGCTACGCGCACTCGATGAACCGAAACTATGAGTGTGGTGCAAATATTCCGTTAAAAATGAAGAACCGCATTAAAGACATCGCGCGCCAGATGATGGAGGATGAGCCGGGAAAGAATTTAAATGTTGTGCTAGGTGGAGGCAGAAACCATTTCGGAGCCTCGATGCCGTCGCATCTCAAACCGGAATATAAATTCCAAGGTGCCATGGAGAAAACGTGCATTCGTATCGATGGACGCAACTTGGTGGAGGAGTGGAAGCAGCGCTGGAATGGCACAAATTTTGCCTACGCATGGAAAACCTCCGACCTAAGGGCAGTCGATTTGGACAAGGTTGATCATCTGCTTGGTTTGTTTAATGATGACCATCTAAGCTACGATTCAGTGCGAGACCGATCACCCGATGGAGAGCCCTCCCTGAGTGAGATGACTGAAGCTGCAATCAAGGTTCTGCAACGGCCAGACTCGAACGGGTTTACCCTGATGGTTGAAGGTGGTCGTATTGATCACGCACATCATCAGAATCATGCTCATCTAGCATTAGCCGAGGTGGTGGAGTTAGATAAAGCAGTAGAAACAGCACTCAGCATGGTTGATCTGGGCGAAACGCTCATCATCGTAACGGCGGATCATTCTCATGCGATGACTTTCAATGGTTATCCGGATCGTGGAAATGATATTCTAGGTACTAGAGCTTACTCTTTTTTATCGAATCGTGCCTCATTCAATTTCTTGTTGCAGGTTTTGGTAATCGACCAAACGCGACTCCCTATGAGACGATAACCTACGCTAATGGACCAGGATTCTTGCAGCACCGTTGGAACTCTAGCCTGTTCAGCGAAGAGTCAACCGATTGGGCAACATGGGTTAAGCTTAGCCAACTCAACAGAAGCGAAGTTACCTACCGGCATATGTCCGCCTTCCCTCTGTCTGATGAAACGCACGGCGGTGAAGATGTGGCCGTGTTTGCGTCCGGCCCAGGAGCCAATCTCGTGCGAGGAACGTTCGAACAAAACTACATTGCGTACGTAATGAGTTATGCCGGCTGCATGGGACCAGCTAAACGTCTCAACGTTGCCTGCGACGATGACTACTGGCGTACTGTAGCCAAAACGTCTGGTGCACAACGTGCCGTCAGCAGTATTGTGCTAGTCATTGCCTCCCTACATGCCATGGTTAGTTTTGTATGGTGATGTTAGTTTTTAAGTGTTATCGTATTCTACCATGTAAACATCATAGGTATTATGGAAGCGTAGATGCTGGCGTCAAAATCTTAGAAAAAATTTACCTCAAATAGTAATAAATAAATGAGTTCGCTTCAAATTGCTAGCGTAACATACAGCTAAGAAAAGATACCGACTTGCTGACTACAAACTGAAAACTGTAAGAATATCACGTGGGTATCATCATCACTCTTTTGTCAATATTCTTTTGTCACCATCAGTATCATCAATACTCTTTTGTCTGCTTTATGAAGAGCTAATAGCCCATTATGAAAGATATAAGACAAAAAAATACGTTAAAACAACAATAATACTATTTTTTTCTCAAATTCTTAAGATGATGTTTTTCTATACTATATTGTTTATCACTTTTCTTACGGCCAAATGCTTTCGCACTTCCTTAACAACAACAATGAAATCTGTACCAGACGATGTGCTAGTATTCATTTTCATTCAGAGCATGAGTTACCTGGTGTGCATCATAATCTCACACATAAACCATTTGCTCTGCATTTTCTTTATCAAGTACAACAAGCTCCTTCGACACCGTAACGCCATTTATCATTCGTTGCACTTCATAAACAACACACCAAGCGGTGCAAGAAATGAATGTACGCACCTACTATCCTACGCTGCCCCATGCTGAACATAAAAATAATTCCGCACACAACGCAGGCAGCCGAGTCGAGATGATTATAAACACGATGATGCATTAACGCTGATATTCTGCTCAACGGAAGATGCTGGTGTCTTTTACTTCCACTATGATAAAAGTTCTTTACCCTACATCTTTCGAGCGAGGCGTTATGAAGAGTGCTTTGAATGCTTATGCTGTGGGTCATGTGCTGCATGACATTGTAGAAACTATCAAGTGAAACTGTGTGGAAGCAAGCACACCACCGTTTACCTTCATGACCTGCTATGATGAGCTTATTATCGTGTAGGTCATGTGATAAACAGGTGTGTGAACTTTGGAACCACCGTCCGGTGTGGGAGCGCGCTAATTATTCCATTCAATGAAATTTCAATTCAACCATTACGATGACAGACGCCGCACTATCGCTAATTATCATGACGGGTGATGCTTCACAGATTAATTTACGCTCAATTTAATACTTCTTATAGGTGAAATAGTCTCTCTAAAAGCTCATTCTTAAAGAAATATTTCTTCATCATTTATTTCGATGTTAATACCCTAAATTGACTATTGCCTGCCTGAAATTAAAAAATGTTTATCGTGCTGTAATGTAATTTTATGATTATATATAAATATAAATCAATTACCCCGTTATGTGACAGTATGCTTAAGTTTTCTTAACTAATTTATCTGCTTCAGTTCCAAATAATTGATCCGAATTGCGCCCGTAACCAAGAAAAAGCAAAATACATTAAAAATCTTGTAAATCTAAATAGATTGAAAATCTATTAAATATATATTTAAACTCCTGTGATAGCCACACGATTTACCATTGTAACTCCAACAGATGATAGGAATAATGATTGCCTAGATACGGTTTAAATTTCTAGTTTAAATATTTAAAAACTAACTTTTTGTTCAAATGCTTTTGAAAACAGGTTTTTTTTTTATATTTAAACTCGTTACGTAGATTTATTCAATTTGGAAACATTTGTGTAATAATTTGAAAAACATTATTAACGTTTACTCAATGTTTGTATGAATGGATGAGAAGTTTGTGTGGTTGTTCACTCGGCCAAGAACTGAAGATTTTTACGAGGATAAGGTTCTCTCAAAGAAGGAACCAAATTTCGTCATCACACCACAAAATTGAGCACGCTTGGTAATGTTGTAATAGTACATAGAAAACATCAGTAACATAAAGGGAAACATGTAAAAGAATATTTTATTTCGTACCCTTTAAATGAGATTATAAGATATAATGATAAGATATATAAGATAATTTGTCTATTGCTCTTCTTCTTCTTATGAGCCCTTGTACATTTGACCATACAACCTTTTATGATTTAGATCAGTTAATAATTAATAACATTAATTTATGAAAAAAAAAACAATACGAAAAAACTGTTCGTCCAGCAATTTATAAAAAAAAAACTAAGTAACTCATAACATAAATGCAAACAAGAACATCAAAAATAAATATGTCGTCTCTCACATTTTCAAGTCTCCTAATCTACTCCTGGACTAGTTTTAGTAACACTAGCTGGCCTCCTTTATAATAATTCAGCTGTTTGGAGCATTTTTCACACTCTGTCTAGCGACTTAAAACTAGTATAACAAAAATACAGAAAAAATGTAAGGCTACAATTTTGGAATTCTTTTTTTAATTTATTGTTACAATTCATTTATCTTCACATTGGCCGATAATCGCTAATTTTTTTCAGTTTACACCAAAAACACAAATAAACTATTAATTTTAATTATCAACACGTTTGATCTTCCCACACTATCACTAGGTGCATTCTAGAAAACGATAATTACAACCAGCGTTCTGTATACACACCGTCACCCATTAGTTCATTAGGGTTACCCTCAGTAAACGTTCTACGCTTGCATGCACTGAAATGTGAAATCGCAAATAATAGCATACAACGTAACATCGTACCCTCTGCGTAGGAGAATCTTCCGTTGGATGGGTTATAAATCACACGACCTAGCAATTATTACAATTTAGCCTCTAAACCACACCGGACATCATTTTCCTCACGCAATTTGTAACGGGCCGATGTTCCGATATCGAAAGTCCATTAAAAAGGAGAGAAAATAAACTCCAGAAATCCTGAAGCTTGCACTATTGTTTAGCCCATTGATGAAGCTTAGTCTGTTTGGTGCCCAGAACAGTAACCATATCGCCTTCTACTAATCCTAGATTGGATACCATTAATTCTCTACAATTTGTATTAACTTTCCTCTCCATACCGGAACTGAAACCGGGTTGAATGTTGTGCTCAAACTGAGAAAGTCTTTCAACAAAACCAAATCCCCTGTTTGCTGGTGAACAAAAAAGCAAACCAGAGCGAACCGGCACAAAGCTAGGCCAGCAGATAAGATAAGCTTTTCTAAGGCATTTATCATGGTTTTTCCAATCCGAAAGCTATCGCACCCAGACCTCGATAACCGTTTGGTCAGTGAAAATGGCAAACCATTTTCGAACGCATTCACTACACGAACGAACGTGAAGCTCATCGTTACAAGGACGAAAGATTTAGCGGATCAGCACTCGGTACGGTCCGGTCAGCACGATTACGAGCTTCTGCCAGGACTGTTATTGGGCGAGTGGACTAAACTCTCGATTGTCGATTTTATCGTATGCTTTGCTGTATCGTTTTCTTCTTTTTCACCAAATATTTCAATGGAATATTCACACGCAACCATTCGCTACCCATTGCGAGAAATTGCCAATAGAGCCCACTGAAAATGGTGATTGGAAAACGGACCATTGAAGATTTTAAATGGACTCGTGCCTAAAACTGCCATTCCATTTATAGACTAAATGCTAACAAGCTCTACTGAACGAAAAAGGTAATTTTACTACCTGATAGGTTTACTCAGCCGTAACTGTTAGTAAGCTGAGAGTTCTTTTTTTTAACATCGTTTCCATAGACGCTGGTTCGAGTTTATCAACAGGATCTCCGTCGATAAAATGAGCAGTTTGGGTTCGCTTTTCAACCTATGAGGCCCATTAGAACGCGAACTTTTTGCTTGCCCTTCTCAAAGCCTCTTATCATTAAAGGTGATTTTCTGGCTGGTAAAGGAGCATGTACGATTGATTGCATACTCCCCGGGGGGGATTTACTATTTCGATACCCGGTCCACCCATACACTTATGGTGCGCCGCCTCTCAGCAAATGTTTCAGATCCGATTCAATCAGCAAACAGCTGTAACGTACGCCCTGAGGGATCTCCTACCGAAACCGGTTCCGTGCCGGTTGTTTGCAGTGATTTTAATCTTGTTTGACCAGATTTCGTCACGTATCCTTCTAATCCCCGAGTGTGGTTTCTATTGCATCTGTGTTTCGTCCCATGGAAAGGATGTTATACTGTAAAGGTTAGTGATGCGTTTCAAGGAAGCCTGTCAATTCTGAAGAAGCCTCAATTGTGGAGATTTCTCGCTTTAACATCTAAGGATACTAACTATACCTTACTAATAATAAATACTGATTTAAAATAAATAGATAAAAACTAATTTATATTATTCTTTTTAAATTTACAAACAGTTCTCAATATTTTCCTAATACATTACTCGGAATGCTCCTTTCATGTTTCACCAATAGAAAATAAAGGTTTGTTTCAAATTGCAAGGTTAGTGTCTTCGGCACAATTGAATCACCATATATGTTTTGAAAACGTCGTTTTTCATTTCCATGTTTATTTTTCATATCCTTAAATAGTTTTGTGTTTAGAGTTTTTATCCAGTACGAAAATCGCAATGCAATGCAAGCTTATGTTTTTCTTCCATTTGTATTTTTTTAGTTTATTATCGAAGTCAAAATCTTCTATCACTTTAACTACAAATAACCCTCGTATCATCCATTAAATTGTTTCTATCTTCCACACATTGTTTCCTACCTTTCCCGTTATTCATCATCCCCTACTCGAAGTGCTATTGTGAAATGCAGCTCGAATAATCAAGCCACAACAAAGACGCTATATACATGAACACTCTATTTGAAACCCACCGATTTTGTATTAATCAACGAGATCGATATGTCTCGGTAGAACGGCAGAAAACAAAACCCAACTCTTGCATGTGAAACAATAGCACTGCAGCCGGGCCAGTCTGTGATTGAAAGTATGTAGATTAAAATCGCTGAAAAGCCTTCACGGTGAAGCGAAACCATGCATTGGTTTTATTCACACTTGGAAATACCGTAGTATCGCAGCTTTAGAAAGATACACCACACTGTACGGTGTCCACTTCACTTCGGACTAACCCACCGATATCAGTGCATTAAATAGCTTCGGGAAAGCGCAACACGTACATGCAAACGCCCTAGCCGTCACTTCCGGTCAGATGGTCAGTCAGCACGGGTAACATAAGTGGCACGGATCAACTGTTCGGATGGAGTGGCTTTAGCGAATAGTAGCACTGGAGTGGCGTGTGAAAAGCCAACGATATGAAGGATGGTTTTGTGTTCCCGCATAAAAGCGTCTAGTTTTTTTCTCTCTCTCTCTCTCTTCACCTCTCTACCTGGTCATTGCTCAACGTACTGTCTAGAATGTATAAAAAGCTGACGGATTGCATGCGTACATCAAGAGTGGGTACATTGTGAGTGAGTGTGCTCGTTACTTTTGTTTTTGTGATGTGGCCACAATTCAGAATACATTCACAGCGTGAAGCTCTTTCTTTTCTGCCCCGATCGATTGTATCGGGTGAATAAATCAACACAAAAGATTTATGCGAACCGGCAGAAAAAAAAAGAATACCATTATTATAATGCATCTGCAAATTCTCAGGAACAGTGATAACTAATAATGTACACTTCTTCAAAACTCTTGAATCCAACAATAACGCAGACATATTGCGAATGTATTCGCGTTGCCGTTTCCCTAGTATAAAAGAAAAATAGTTGAAGGAGACGCATGGTCCTTCACGTAATGGGAGAAAACGCTTCACAATAACGTTGTATGTGGAGTAAAACGTTTGCGTTTTACCCTCGTACAAGTAGAAAATTTGTCGTGTTACTCGATTTTACGCGCTTTTTTGTCAACTCACTTCGAGAACAATAGTTCAGTAAACTTCTCCAAAATAGATATACATTAGTTTAGATATACGATTTTTAGTATCGAAACTCTTGTCTTTACGTCAAAATCAAAACAGCTTTCACACGCTTACAAAAATCACAGTTCACACACACACAAACAGCTGAACTTTGCTCTATTCTTAGTATGAACACTCGCACATGACTGGAAGAAAAGCAAAACAAAATGGAATTCCTGGTAATGCAAAAAAAGTCGTTAAAATGGGTGCTCATTGTGTTCCACGTCCACTGTCTAGCGTGTACAACCTTATAGCTCAAAAACCAAGCCGATAACTGCCGTTAAAGCCGTTAAATTATTCGTCAAATAAAAAATATATTTTATAAAATTATTTATTTTTTCTAATGGAGTTTTCGATTCCTCTCTGAACCATGCTACATGAGTAAGAATCGATGTGAGCAAATATTAATAAGAATTAAACCCTTGTACAATGTACTACAGGATGAATGAAGGGTGCAACAACACCATCAAATTCCAAATACAAATAATAAGTGCTTTGATACCTTCTCTCGTTTCGAAGGCTATTTGCGATTTACTCGAAGTATTCCTATTCAAGTTTTATTATAATTTTTTTTAACATTAGTGTTTATTAAGTATCGCTTGAAATAGCTTCATCTCTGTCTAATTTAAAATAAAGTAAGCAAATAATTTATGAATTAACCAGCTCCTGTTAGCACACGTACAAATAATTTTGTAAAAAAAACTAAATCCGAGTGAAGGAAAGAGAGGAAGAAATTTCTTAGGCACGCACTCCAAGTGCGCCAAAAAATTAGTTTTTTATTTCATCTCTACTACTGTACGTACTGTCGTACTGTCTCGCTTGGCTTCTCCATCGTTTTTTCCGTTCTAGCAATAATATGGGTTTTTATCAATTATGATGTTTTAAAACATCGCCACAGCTGACAGTCCGTTGGAACCATACAACAGTTTCCAACAGATTTATTTATGATAGATTGAGTAAACCATCCTTCTTTTTATTGGGTATATCAGCTATTTCTTTTTCTTGGACATGTCGGTTATTTTACAAGTTGTATATATAATAATACATAGTTGGATGGGTAAGGTCTCACATCGGGGGAACAGTCTGGATGGAATTTGATACTGTCCTTTGGAAAACAGTGAGCAACCCTACAACCCTTGCAGAGAATCAAGGCATGCCAAAGCAGGATACTCAGTACAGCGTATGTAGAGGCAGCAGTTGTTCGAAAATTGTTCGAATAGACTTTTTTGTAAAATATGTGTGAAAAGTGAAATAATTGGCTCCAGCACCGAAAATAACTAATGGAAAGTTTATTTAATTTGATTGAAGAAGCTAGTCACAAACAAAATGTACAAACTTTCTCAAAAAAGGCTGCAAAATAATTATTGTACTTCCAAGTTTCATACTGAAAAGTTGCCCAATACCAAAAATTGTTTATAAATGCAATTAAAATTAAACTAGTTTTCTTTCTCCTGTAGCATACTCTCGATCAAGCTTCTTGAAAAGAGTTGCTTTGCTTTCCCAGTTCATGACCTTCGTCATAGTTTCCTATCACGGAGGAAGCATTTTATTTAATTGAAAAGTTCTAACCAAAATGCCGAGGTAGTGTTGTTGAAACCACCCCCGTAACCGTAGATGCAAATACATGCCACATCTGTATTTACCTCCCCGCTCTTCATTAGATCATCCTGCCCTGAGTGTGTTCACCTCAAAAGAAGCTGTGCACCATCCAACCGGCACCGGTCAAACTTTAGCATCAAACATCAAGCTCTAGACAGTCGAAGAACGCTACCCGTACCCGTACAGCAATTTAGTTAAATGATGCCCTTTTCCTGCACAACCACAAACCCCGGTAAACACTTGTCCCTTCCGAAAGCGTGTTTAGATTTTATCGATAAGTACGCAAATTGTGCCATATTTGGTTAAGCTTGTTCGTTTGCAACCTCTACCGACAGAGTGTTGTTTGCTGCGTATAAAAAACGGCCATCACGACTATTTTTGGGGCACGTTGTTCCGTTGAACAGGTAGACAGGAAAAGGGCAAATTTGTACCGTTGCATGGCAGCCCCTAAGAAAGGCAAATCAAAAAACTAATTATAAATAAAGTTAAAACTGTCCTTTAAACACATTCTCCTTTCCGTGCATTCGCAAACTGGATTCGGGGTTAGTGTTTAGGGTGCACCGTAAAGGGGATAGTTTCCTCCTCACACGTTTGCTTTGTTGATGTCGTCTTTACTGTTGCGATAAAACTTAGCCTTACCTTAAAGGAGAGCAGAGCCCTAGTGATGTTACGGTGCTTTTGAATAAATGCGCCACACATGGCGTAGTTTCGATCCGTCGTCCTACCATAGATAGAAGATAACTTCCATAAGTGTATCATCGCTTGGATGATAAGTGTAAGGTAATTTGAGAAAGGTTTTCTAAAACTTATAGTAACAATTTTTATCATTAAACATTGTCGTATTAATGAACATAATTTCATGAAACAAAGATCTCCTGCACACTTAAAAATTCCGGACAATTAATGTATCAAACTCTCCGGCACTTATCAAACAATACACGTTCAGAGTTTTACCTCTTGCCACACCTACATCTTGCTAGTAAGGAGTTCAAGATAGTGATGTTTGTCCATTGCTATAATGAATGTTTTATGTTTGGTTTTTCGTGAGCAAAGAGGCAAAGAGAACGAGCACCCAAAAGGTGGGATGGTCATTTTCCTACACCGAAATATCCCATACGTGCAAACGTACCCATTAAGTGAACTAACCAAAACCGTCCTTCTGTCCCAGAATGACTCCGCGCTCAAGCGTGTTGTACAAACTTTACCCTTTACCCTTACCCTTACCTGTACATACACCAGGTCAGGCCCCGCACAAGATGACGCTTAAAAACCTTCCGCACTAAAATGGTAGTTAGTACATGGTTGGTCTTCTAGAGGAAAATTTTCCTACCTTTCCCTATCACAAGCGTCCAACAGTTTGCTTCACTGTCCACCACTAACCAACCAACCGGTGGCGTTCGTAGTGTCTGTGGTTGCGTTCGTACGAGTAGCAGCTCTTTCAGGACTTCCTCCATGCGGTACGCCTTGCCACAGAGACAGCCGAGGCAGGGAGGCGAGGGAGGATCCGTCAAGAAGCAACGCAATGTAAGCCACACCATATGGCTATGAAACGGACACCGATACCGTTGCATCCGATTATGCATACCGATGGAAGGTGAACCCACATGTGCGTCTTCACTCCGTCATTCGGGACGCCGTGTGTTCGGAAAGAGTATTTTGCAAAACGCACTGCACAGCAAGGTGAAGACAAAACATATGCTAAGTATACCTCACGACATCGCTCGTTTGCGCAAGTTATGGGATAATCTATTATCAAATACCCCTTGGAACGACACCGTTTGGTTCCACTGGTTCCTGGGTTGCGGATTCTCGGAGCCCTCCATGTACCGCTTTCTTCTCCGGACCCAACATGGGCGAACAATAAAGGACCATATTTACCGGTTTGAGGATTAACGTCCGAAAATCTTTAGCTAGACTGCCCTGACTGCCCGGAGTATGCACGCTAGCGTGTAGAGTTAACGGAGGGATCGGTTTTATTCAACGTGAAAATTTGCTACCTTGTACCAGGTGCCAAGCTGCACACTGGCAACATCGTTAAGTCCCCATGTAAGTGAATGAAATTTATTGCAACAACGAAACCGAAGGAAAAGCGCCACCCACCATGCATACGCATTTCCTATCCCTTCCCTCATTCACGAGGCGCACTTTATGATCGGATGCTAATTAAAATTTTACGTACCTTCTACCCGTGCGGCAAGACATTCCATCGCCTTCGCTGTGTGCACGTTAAGAAGGTGACCGTGAGTAAAGTTTGGTGACATTCGGTGTGGATAGCATCGCAACCGTACCTCTTTACCATGGCCATTAACCAGCAAATTGAAACGATAAATAACATTCGGAGCGGGTTACTGGGAGGAGGATGCAGGTGGTGGAAAAGATAAGACCTACAAAAAGCATGCTCATTCTAGACATCTTAAGGTTTACATCGGTGGCGTAACGAACGCAACCGTTTACATGCCCGAAACATGAGTTTCTACTTAACGAATTTCATTTCAACAGGGTCCAGCATCTCCTGGCAGAAGAAAATTCGTCCATGCCAAAGCGTCTAATGCTGTGCGTATTAGTGTATCCAGGTATTACGAAAGAACAAGAATTGCTCACGACAGGATACGAAGATTTCGATGTTGCTGTACCTTCTACGCTTCCAATCGAGCTCCGCACTCTCATTACCAGGCACAACCAGAAGCCGGGAAGATCCACGTGGGTTTCATTATCATTAGCGTTGGATTAAATTAATTCGTTAAAATTAATTAAGCATGCTTAAATAGCATGACTCTCCTCTAAAACCATCCGTTCTAAGAGCACGATGCAATCACTTTTTTCGTCCTCTTTTTTACTTGTAAGCCAGCTTCACTCACAACACTAAACCAGATCCGTACCAGTATGCTTTAAACCCATCTTCTTGGAGGAGTTCTTGAATAAACGATTTTATGCTCTAGGGCCGCACCAGCAAGCACAAAGTCCCTGGTGAAGCCTGTTTCCTAGTGATGACTTCCTCGTGGAACGGGAGAAAAATTGATACAAATGACACATACAAACCAAACGGCTGTCGACGTCGTCCATTTGGAACGAACCGGCAACAAATCACGTCCACACCGGTACATTGAGAAAAATTGTTCAAGCAAACTGTCCGCTTGCGCCCCCGCGCTTGTCCAAGGATCAGTGTCATTCCGGTGCAAACGTGTACTACCCACGTGTGGGTACGGCTAGTACATTGGACAGCAATTCTCGATTGTCAATGCTGTGGACGCAAATTTGCCTTTTGCAAACGGGGATTCAATTGCCTGCCTCCGATCGATCTGCACGGGATGACAGCAATGGTGGCGCTCCGGATATCTGCCTCCCGCTCCACTGGAAATCATTGGAAGATTTCGTCCCCGTCGGAAGATTCCCAATACAGAGCCAGCGCATTTCCATAAGCGAGTCTCCCTTTTTTAGCCAGTTGGTTCTTCACGTGTGCCGAACGTGACAAGAATGGGCAAAACAAATGCCACCCGCTTGGTCACGCTCACGGGTAATGTTTCGATGACATCAGATGGGAAGAAACGGAAGGCCGAAGGGTGAAACGTCTGGCAGGCAGAGTTTCGTCCGTGGGCGCTCAATTGGAACAGCGTCATCACTATGCCGATTGCACGATTCAAAGAGGAACATGGTTACGTCCTGCGGTGTCCGCTGCACTTACTAGCTGTTCGACACTATGCATCGGTAAAATATGCTGCATACAACCGGACCGTGGGCCATCTCTTCAGCACAGTAGGAGTGCAAAGACTGCAAAGTAGAGCGAGAGAAATAAGTGACATTGAAAAGTGGCAAATCAAACAACTATCATCATTTGAATGTTTGCATTTTCTTACCGAGCGCCTGTGTGTGTCTCTTCGTGCCTTTACTTAGAAAACACATAAAAATGTTGTCCCCATTTCGCATGCAGCTCCAAATCCCTTTTTTGCGTGTTTTACACTGGTTCAATTTTACAAACATGGAGCCCCTTAAGTATCCTTGCTTATTCTAGCATGGTTCGTCTGAGCAACTGGCTGTCCAGTCGATTGGATTTTCTTCCATCCGAAGGCACATATACAACCGATTGAACGACCATTCTGGTTGGATTAGGAGAACACAAAACATGTCACTGCAGAGGAAGCAAAGGAAAAAGTGATCCAAAAAAGTCTACCGAGCAATACAACTCTATAAACCTTGTAAAAATGTTTCCAAACTGTCTGGCCCTGCAATAGAGTGGCTCTGCGAATAGGGGAACCTCATGTAAAGCAAAGAAGACATGTTATTGCTTTGAGCGATTCTGGGAAAAGCGAACCACTCCTTGTGCTGATGCTGGCAAAAAACGAGTAAAATAGGGCCAATTTGTTGCTGCACTTGCATGCATTTGTATTGCGGCGCCATGTATTGCCTTCGAGTGTACCCTGCATCGAACAGAAAGTAGCCATGACATTGGGGATGCTTGTACACGGCTCACATTCACACAAACACTGGGCGACCTATTACTGCACTACATCAATCGAGATAAGCTACCAGCACGTTGCAACTGTCCGATCTGCCCGACCTAGAAAGCACCAGAAGTAGCATTTTCGTATTGACAAATTGAGGCAGCTCTGTCCAGGCCTGAAGGATACTGGGCGCTTTTGTCGCGCTGGTTATAAAGTGTTTCGAGTGCTTACTCATGGTGAGCTATAAAACCGCTTCTTATCTGATACACGTTCAGCACATCTTCCGTGCTGGTCGAGCCTTCTTGAAAAACTTCGATCGATCGAGATTAAGGCTCGTGTATTGTAGGCTCGTGCGAACCGGAAAACAAGCTCCTGCCCTCCTGCTGCGTTTATTTATATATCTTGAACCAGTGCTTTTATTCTACCTCCATTTCATTGAAGCCAACCGAACGACAGCAAAAGCTGTAAAATCTACACCAAAGGTTACAGCCATTGTGTTTGCCGCTAAGTAAAAAAATCTTTTGCACCGTAAGCGTCACAGCGGAAAGCGTTTGTCAATCGCTAATTGGAAGCGATAAATGGCACCGAACACGCAGGCACAACCGCAAAGAATGCACCGATTTCGTTTCATGCTTCCTTTACAGCGTGCTGCGTGTTCTATTCGTGTACCGCGCAAAACTCCAGCACATTCTGCAAAATCGTCATTTACTGTACGGAAATCGTTGCTCGCGTTTATTGAAAATGTGTTGCAGCGCAAGCAGCGGCATACCGCCACTCCATACCATTGCCCCTACTGTCGAACACCAGCACGCGTAAATGCGTTTTACGTAATTTGCATAAACGGCGGTGCCGGTGCACCGAAACTGCACGTCAGTGGCATTCCCGGTCCGTGGAATCGCTGCGAGAAAAAGGGCAAAATTCAATAATGCGAAAAGTTCGTATCAAATAACGCTCTGCAGCATATGAAATGAGAATTCCAAAGCCTCCAGGCGGGGGAGGGGGAAGGGGTGACTTTCGCATCACAAATATCATTCACCTCTTTCCGCTGGTCTCTCTGTTTTAATCCTAACCGGTATCGTATCCAAATCCTTCAAACCGTCTGTCAACCCTTCTCCTCGAATTTACGCAAGCTTTCGCTTCTTTCCGCAAACAGTGCCACGGTGAAAGAGAATCACAGGGATGCTTTTCCTATGTGCGTTAGACTTTCAAATAAACTACTTCGGGAAACGGCACCTTCTAGCTTCTAGTGGCTGTGAAATGTGAAACGCGTCCGAGAGAATGGCCTGAGATGATGTCCTGGAACTAGAACCACGCTTCCAAACCACCATGTTTCTGCAAACTCGGCAAAAATGATGAAACCTTTACAGAGACGTCACGGGCACATCATAAGCAAGGCTGACTCTCACTCCCCGATCCTAACGCCAGCCTGCAGTGGACATTCGCCCTCCTTGGTTGTGGCTTTGAGTATGGAACCATCGTATCCGTCGTTTCAAAGCAGCCGCCAAAATCCAAAAACCGGTGCGAAAGCCCCAGTTTCTCCGTACGACCGTAGCCAGCAATACCGAAACCGGTCATTAATTTGCTAATGTCAGCGGAAAATGTGTGATGTGCCTTTTTCACGCTCGAACCGTTCATGGTCCGTGGTTCCGTGGTTTGACTCACACTGCTCACAACACTCGCGGAAGGATTTGCTCCGCCGGGCGGTCGGTAAGAATGGGTACAAGGGTAGCAGCCATATCGGCAGAGTTTTCGTTCGTCCCCAACGACACAGTGTCGAGGCAGACTATCAATGCTGTCACAAGTATTTCCCAATTTGAATCTCATGTCTGGCCAGTCCTGCCCAGAGATATTGATCGTTTCTGAACTTATCATAATTGAATGTTTGATTGGAAGGCTATCATCACGGTGTCACGATGTCAAAACTTGAAAAGGACTATTACTATCAAAGGATGTTTCAGATTCATGCTGTGCTGCGAGCAGTAAATGCAGAAGAATAATCAGGACACCATAATTGGTCGTTAACTTTGAACAGACGTCACTGTTTCCGTGCAGATACTTTCAAAAGTGTTGAACAAAATGAAAATTCGATCGAAAATTAATTATACCTAATAAAATCGGGTCTTGAAATCGACGGATCGAATGACACTTGAAAGTAGCTTTAGCGTCGTGACACGTGTGTTTAACAGTCATATTAATCTAACATGTATATTGAGCTACACTATTGTTCCAATTTCATCTTCACTAGACACTCACAATTATCGCTAATCCCCAATTTTCAAGGTCTTATTTTAGACATCAAAAGCTTGACACGAGTCGTCCTCCATTTCTGTTTCAAGACGCTATCCCAACTTGAGCCTAAAACATGAACTTTAAAGGCCAAAAGGAGAACAAGCAATGTTATCTAAAGGCTACCGCCACTGTAAACACTTTATTAGCAGCAACTGTATCATGGCCAGTACAAGCATCATCGGTGCAATTGGAGCACCGTCCGCCAGCACAATCGCGGAACGATTGCAAGGCGTACGGCCAGCGGCCGATTCACAGACGCACACCTCGATTTCCCGACCCTGACGATCTTCCTTAAAGCAGCTGGACGAGGTAGAAGATTCATTGTCCACGTTCAGTTTAGCACACATGTAGGTTATGTTTTCAACTGTGAAAGAAAAGGTGTATTCACACGGTTCCATCACACCAAGAAGCGTATGACGCACTCCATCTTGTGCGCGGCAACAATGTATCGACACTTACTTGCGCCATTGTAGCGATAGGAATAGCGTGCGCACACTTCACCACGAACCAGTCGGCAAGCAATTTGGGACGGTTTATCCTTGTATTCTTCCCACATGTAGTTGGTGTCCGGTACGTTCGTGTTGTCTAAAGAGAATCAACGGAAATTAAACAAACAAAAATCATGCAAAAAAGCAGTACTTCACGGCGGAACGGTTAGTGGCGGTCCCTGTCTCATCCTCACTCGTTATAACTAGCGGATGAAAGCACGGAATGCCTTTAGCCTTCTTCAGTATGTTGTCGCAGCTCAGGTTTTTGTACGGTGTGTCCTTGTTGTACTTCGGGCCCATCCACGTGAACCGGAAGCAGTACGGATTGGTTTTGTAATTTTCCACCGGGGTGAGCGTTGTGTTTGGTTCCTCTGAAAAATTGAATTACAACCACACTGTTGGTGAGCAAGCGGTTCGTGCTGCCTTGCGTCGGTTCGCGTTGACAACGATGACGACGACGACGGTGTGTCAACATGCTGTGCCACGAACGAACGTGGCACTAAGTGCCGAAACCAAACCCCTGCACCTACCAAGGCTGGTAACGGGTTTGCAGAAATAAATCAAACCAACCGACAGCAAATAAATTGCTTTCATTTCCGAATTGAAGATGATCGACATCGACGTTAAGCTTGGATCAGAATATCCTGACACTGGACGATGCGGAAACGTGCACTACCGGTTTACTGATGAGGCTGTAAAATGTATGAACACTTGCTCGCTTATCTCTTCCCAACATCTACTTATCTAAAACGAAGGCTTCACAGCACGTTCGGTTTGGCCTGAAGCCGTTGTTCGATCAAGATGACCGGAATGTGAACAGCCACGGTAGAAACTGTTTAGTAACGAGAACTATTGCCTTTTTCAATTAGAAACAGAAAAGAAAGCTTATCAGCTTCGCCCAATACCAAAGGAACATTACATACACACGCAGGCATACGCGCACACCAGTGCCACTCGATAACAAGGGTGAGAAAATGACGCACAGTGCAATAGGCACATGCCTGTGTGCCTGTCTTTTCTCTTGATTATCTTATCACAGGTTCTTCGACTGCTGGTGAACGATGACCTCCTCTCATCAGCCATATATTTACTTTCGCCCACTATCGGGACACAGTGATTTCTTGTGCGAACCATGCGCAAGTGGCTACCTTCTTTGTGCAGTAGTATTGGTATAGTAAGAATTTGGCACGCTGGCAAGATGGCCCCATGATGCCCCAGTAAGCAGACCACCAATATTAAGAGTATGGCTCTCACAACTCGCTGTCGCTACTCGAGAGCTATTTCAACGCTGTGTTATTCCATTTTTACAAGCCCTTACCCCTACTTATCTATTGGATAAGTTTCTTGTGGACAAGATTCTCGGACATAAAAAATAAGCGACAATGTGGCGTCGGCTGTAATCGAACGGATAGTTGAAGTTGTTGCAATGGGCGGCTGGTGATGCACGTTGACTCAGCTAGTTTATGACATGCATGACATGTGCAAATCGTATCTTACATCTTCTTATCAGCATATCGTATAGTGTGGTGCTAAAATCGAAGGTAGGAGAAGTCTTGGTGAGTCGCGTGCCGTTTTCCCATAATCGATTGCTTGTGTTTAAATCCGACAACGAATCAAAATCGATAACAACCATCAATAGTCAATCACTATGCGCACGAGTAATGTTTGAGCTACTCAAAATAGGCGGTTGTATGGTTAAATAGAGTGTTTTTTATCGAGGAAAAAAATGTTAATAGACTTATGAGTGCAATATTACATATGTAGCTTTGATGTACGAGTTTTTATAAGCTTTTAAATTATTTTCAAATGCAATATACATCGAACCCTTGCAGGCCAGTTTTTTGCATTGCAGCAACTTGCATCTTATACCAAACAATTATGATGCCAAAGGTTTACTTTACCTTACATTGTGTATGAAAAGTAAAGTAAGGCTCCGCGCTACTAAAAAGCGCTAGATTAATGAATGTTTTTTTTTTTTTGCACAATTTTCTAACTAATTTATAACTGATTAATTTTAGTTAAATTTTATTTAAACTTAAATTAAGAAGTACAATTGCTCTTAAGCAAATTCTTAAGCTGAACAAAATGTTGATTTGTTTAATTTGTCTATTTACTTCTGTTTTTAAAGATCCAGTGTGTTTAAAGCAATTATTTGCCACAATCGTCATGTCCATAATGGAGTTTAACGTAAACTTGATCACCTCGTACTAAAAATTTGTACACACCTCATAGCACACATAAAAAAGTCAATATTTTTTTATTATAAATATATAAATAGTGATAAACAAAGTTGATGAATGAATACACAAAAGCATAGATGAACAAATAAAAAAATAAAAAATATATAATAAATAACAAAAAATAAAAAAATAATCGATTTGAATAAATAAATAAAAAAGCTACAAGAAAGAGAGAAAAATCGATGAATAAATCATAATTTATCATTGTACTTAATTACTCCACTTTCACCTTTTTGCTTATTTACATTATATATTCTAAATCGAAAAATCCATGGATTAACATTGAAAACAACATGGATTTGTAGATTGAAGACAGAATTAAGAACACACTGCAATTAGTGAGTTTCTTAGAAGTTTTTCGTGTTTTCCATTAAATGTAGCATGTCAAATAATTATGAAAAAGATGGGTTGTTGATCTCCTTAAATAGTTCGGCTTATAAATTTTGCTGAGAATTCTCGTCAGTTGATCGATTCTTTGAAGTATATACACCATTTTTTTCCATGCGAGTAATAGGGGATCCAGGGGTTGATGTATTATCTTAAAAAAATATATTAATCTATACGTGTAGACAACTAATACATCACACTATAGTCAAGAAATTACTCTTCTTCTTGGATGGCACAACAAACTTGGTAGGGTTAATGCCTGATATCTGATGTCTAATGAGGCCTTGATATCCGAATCCGAATGGGATTCGATACAACATCGGACCTGATATGGCAGGCCAATCACAGGACGTTAGCAGTAAGACCACCAAGCCGGTCCTTAGCTTGTGAACTGCTAGTTACTTACTTAGTTAACCTTTTTGCGATCTTGATTTATTCAAGAAGAGTATGTAACCACTTACGATCCACCTCGAATCGATTGTTTCGCATTTCATATTTGTTTCGCTTGATATTTACAAACAACATAGTATAGCTTTAATATCATTTTCATTGTCTTTTATTGTCGTATGGGCCTAAAACAACTATTCTTACGCAGCTAATAAAGCAAAACCACTGTTGCTCTCTTGAGTTGGAAGCATATCTTCTTTTTTGCTGAATCACAATCATGTCGGCCATTTCAGGGCTACTAGATTTTTTAAGATCAAGTAGTTGGATAAACAGCCTTCGTTACGTTGGAGTCTGGATGGGATTTGCTGCCTGGTTCTAGCAGCAAGCACGTATTAATCAATGTAAAACGATCCTTTGCAAATGTAACTTTTTGTCTGGAATCATCTTTCCATTATAATTTACCTTACCCTTTTATAACATAGGTGTGCAAAAACATGATCGAAATGACATGAAACCTAATATTACATCCAGTTTTGGTACAACAATTTTACCTTTTTCATTTTTATAATTTTTACACAAGTACACAATGGTTTTACTTTTTTCTTCTGATCTTGTACAAGTTATCTTTTTACACTTGCCCAGCAATATTTTGACAAATTTGAGAAAGAATGGAATTACTTTCACTCTTCTAAGACCATCATGTAAAATTATCTTTTAATAGAAAAAATAATAACTTTGATCGAAAAAATGATAGCTGTAGTTTCACTTCTCTTTACTTACTTGTTCAAACTCCAAACATTTAAAATAGCTCTTTTACACGAAATTTCGTCTTTAACTTTTTTAACAGTCTTGTCATTTTGAGGCACTGGTTAAAAAATTGACACCCCATTTTTAATAGTTGGTTATTATGGCCTTAAAAGGAAAACATTTTTTTAAAATACACTCATTTTAGTCATGAAATGATGATTAGTAAGTTGACTTTTAAGCTAGTAATAATGGTTCCCCCTATACGCAGGATTGACTATCCTGCTATGGTGACACTAAGTCACAGCCCCCCATACGCACGATTAACTATCTTGATATGGATGGGTACACTCAGTCACAGACAGAACCAAAGCACAATGGTGTTCTGGTTAGGTCTTGACCCCACAGGGTTTTTGTGCCACCTAAGAAGAAGAAAATTAATGGTAACAGAAAAATGTGTTGAACTGAATCGATAATGTGTCAAAGTTGCTTCAATTGCACGGATTATTATCATGGTTTTGTGCAGCGGATTAAACTCTCCCGGATCCGATTAGCTGGCAATGTTATACGCATGGACCCGGACGACCTAGCCCGTAAAGTTCTCTCAGGCCGTCGACATGGACAGAGGAGGCGTGGTAGGCTGAGGTGGGAGGATGGCGTAGAAGCGTCTGCCACCAAGGCCGGGATAATGGATTGGCAGACAACGGTGCGAGACCGTGAGCAGTTTTGGAGTTTGTTGCAGCAGGCCAAGATCGCGAAGCGTAGCGCCCGATAAGTAAGTTTGTAAGTATTATCAAGCTGGCGTACAAAACATGTACAAATATAGCAACTGCGCTCCCTCACATGTCCCAGCCGAATTCCTTTACCAACAAATTGAGACATGCATTCATCTGCTGTAGACCTGCGGTGTATCATATTTTTCTATGGATTGTATCAACCTTCAGCTTCACAAAGTAAAATTATTAACGGTCAGACCGTATTGTTTAACTCGCTATATTTTCACTAACGAAGAAATATCAGCTATAAAAAAATAGCTATCATCATGCATTAAGCCCACGAGGAATGGCACTCCGGTGGTTATCTTTGGCAACGAAACCTAAAACAAATTTATTATGTAGAAGTTTGCAACGCGTGTTTGTGTCCATTTTCCCCTCAATCTTAACGGTTATTTGTCACCAGATTCAAATGAAAGGAAAAAAATCGCCACCCCTAATTTGACAGCTCAAATGACGTTTCAAGCGAAAAAATATTACCACCATCTAACTGTCAGCGCCTATCAAAACAAAAGCGTAAACACTCGCTTCGTAAATGCACCATTTTAAAAAAGCGTCGCAGAAATAATTTCTCTCGTGAAAATAATTAACCAAAACCACCAACGATGACAACCGCTGCACGTCCAACGTTTGATCCAGCCCGAGGTGGTAGCGGTCGTGGCGAGAAGGATCTGAGTGCCCTATCGAAGCAGTACAGCAGTCGTGATCTGCCCGGACACACAAAGCTAAAGTACCGTGACCAAGGACAGAGCACTAGCGAGGAGCTCCGCAACCGGGACTTCCGCGAGGAGCTGGAGAAGCGTGAGCGGGATAGCAAGCAGGGCAAGGGATCCTCCGTACCGACCGCACGACGCGCCTTGGAGCAGGGCAGTACGGGCAATGCGAGCGGAAGCACCAAGCGACAGAAGCTTGAGACGCCACAAAACCTTGACGCAGACGATCCGGTTGATAGCGAAAACTCAGACACGGATTCAGATGAGGATGACACGGCGGCCCTATTGGCTGAGCTGAACAAAATTAAACAGGAAAGAGCGGCCGAGACGGCGAAAAAAGAACGAGTCAAGCAGCAGGAGGAAGAGCGCATCCGGATGGAGAACATACTTTCGGGAAATCCGCTGTTGAACTATTCCGCCACTGCCAAGGCGGAAATGAAGGTGAAGCGCCGATGGGATGATGATGTGGTGTTTAAAAACTGCGCCCGTTCCGAACCGGAAAAGAAAGCCAATCAGTTCGTTAACGACTCGCTTCGATCAGATTTTCACAAGAAATTTATGGATAAATATATTAAGTAAGTGGAAGGTATCAATAAACAAGATAAAGTTTTCTGAGGTTTTATGTAAAAAAGGGTAATCCCTCTTTAGAAAGAAATAAAATAATTAATATTTCTCAAGCTTGGTATTTTCCTCTGAACAAATCACTCCCACATTTCTATGTGATGAAATTACGAGTTCTCATTCTTAGTTTATTTCTCATCTATATCGTCCGATTTATCTGAATGACGAACGTAATGTAAAGTTCATTCAAACATGTAAATTTGGTTGAATTCTCTGCCTTTGTTTGCAGTTCTATTTGGTTTCCTTTGCTTTTTGTTCCTAAAATTATCGATTTTCTATCTTTGCCACTGCCCTCACTTATATTACCATTTAGTTCGCATTTAAGCTTTTATACACCTATAATCTTAATACATAATTTCCATCGTATATGCCAACTTCATCACAATTACACGAACCATACGATCGTACCAGGTAGCACCGAAAAAAATTGCACAGCAATGACGGCCTGCCTACCATCATCAACGGGATGGTTGGGGCGAAAGGTGCTACCCATCATTACATTCCGTACACAGCTGCATATATATCCGGGTGTTCTGTGTAGGTAAATACCCATTTTTTTGGTAAGAAAATTCCAGCTCCTGCTTTGAATGAACCAGAACAGCAAAACTAGTGACACTGTATCATTATCATACAACGGACTAAAAATTAAACGACAAACAGTTTAAGTTATGGCTTCCGTTCTTCAACTTCTTAGTGACAAGAATCGTTTCGCTTTTGTATAATCTTAATGTGGTAAAGATAATCAAATTATTTAGACGCATCTCGTTTCGCTGTTGGATAAACGCTACACCCTACAAGAATGCATTAAATTAGCTGACTAAGACAGGGGTTATGGAGATATGGACAGTTTGGTACGAATGTAGTACAGTAGTTTCTCATTTATGTTCCATCTCCCTAACTTACACCTAGTAAGAGATGACTCTTGCGGTACATCTAACATTCCCCGACCGAAGATATCGGCCAAACATTCATACAAACACACCTAGAAGCTTTGTATCTCAAACGTCGACACTAAAATGTGGGAAAACATTCTTAAAAGCTTTTCTCTTAATCGGAGAAAAGATATCTTTTCTTATCGTTGCTATGGGCCAAAGGAAATAATTTAAAGAAACAAACGACTAGTGTTACATCTGCTTTAAACATATGAATAAATAAAAGATAAACAATTCAAACATAAAAAATAATGTTGGGGGAACTTTTAACGGACAAAGAAAATGGTAACCTAAAGCCTCGGTGGGGTTAACACCTAACTTAATGCGTTTTACATGTGAGAATGCAATTTGGGCATGCTGTCTATTTCATTACTAAAACACGTCGTCTAAAGTGCGTTTCATACCTATGGCAACTGATTGACTAAAAATTGTTCAATTCTTTGGAAAGAAACGGAAAAGACCAAATCGAAATGCTTAGGAACGGTTTTTTCCGATAACCCTGCTAGAGCAGGAATAGATTACGAAGTTCGGCAAGCAATCAAAATCACCAATTCGCTTATTTTATATGTACACTTACAGAGGAACCGTGGTGTAATAGGAAAGCCCCTTTTCCTTTAGCTGGCATTTCTTATACCACAGTCCGTTAAGGATCCCATTTCCGGGGTGCACTGTAGTGGAAATGCAGGAACGGCACCGAGGGGAGTACCATTATTACGTTCCTTTGACGTACCGTTCTTTCGTCGACCGGTAGGAGGTGCAGCCGGTACCGCTACATCCATCCCCTGCTGGACGTCCGCCGTCAGGAACGTTTCCAGTGGATTGGTTAGATCGATCGAAAACTGTGCCTTGCACCGCTTCAGGTTCCGGTGCATCAGATAGTAAGATTTGTGCTTGAACAGCTTGAAGCACCCTTCGCACTGGTGCATGCTGGGTTTCTTGTGGGTGCCGACGTGTTTGTCAAAGTCGTACTTTAACTTGAAGCTAAGGTTGCATTCGGTACACTCATACGTGCGCGGTTTACGCGGATGCTTTGGCAGCTCGATCATGTCCCGCGGTGCACTCTGATGATGGCTGCGGATGTGCAACCGGAGCGTTGACTTGAAATTGAACGCTTTGGAGCAAATGGCACACACCAGCTCGTCCTTATCCGCGTTCAGTGCTTCCACACCAAGTTCCGTCACGACGAACGTTCCGCAGGCAGCATCGATGTAGTGTCCACCAGGGCCAGACAGTGGCGATTCAGAACTGGCGTCACACGGAACGGCCACATGCACCGGTATACCGTTGTGCATGGTGATCGTGGTCGGTTTGTTCTGCGCTTCGCTGTTGTACATTTGGCTTAGCATGTCAAAGTAGGCATCCTCGTCGTAATCGTAGCCCAGCTTTGCACGACATCCGTTACAGAGTGGTTCTAGCTTTCCATCGACTGGTTTAACCTGCAAAAAAGATAGGGCATGTGGTAATTTAAAGAGGAATGTAAGCTTCAGTCGCATACCTCAATTTTGGCAATCTTGTAAATATTATCCACTATCCGTTTTAACTCTTCTGCCGATTCTGGTCCAATCGAGCTCAGCTCGTCAGAGGGTAGCAAGCACATTAGGCATTTTCTCTGCGGTTCTTTAATCCCGTTTGTATCTGTCGGATAAGCCTCTGATGGTTGTGAGCATGGGGGTATCGGTTGGAGCGCTTTATTTTTCTCCTGTCTTACATCTTCCATCGTGCCCGTGATCGTGCTGTTTGACGACAAGAAAATCATACATTTATTTCATACATGCGTCTAATAAACTACACAAATTACCTTGACATTGTTGCAAAAGCTTCATTTTCAATCTGTTTCTCCATTCCCCGGATGGGACGAATAGCTTAAAGCGTAAGGAAAACGCTACGTGAAAGACGACACAAAGCAGAACCTCTTCGCTCAAACACCATGCACCCACTCACCCACCAGACAAATTCACTCGGTGACTACAAAAATAACACGGCCTTTTGCTCAGAATACATCACTTGGCCGCATGGTTGTGTGCCGCTTTGGAACGCTTTACAACTTTTCCCGGACAATACAAAGGTAGTACCCCACCGGGCGCATCTGAGTCCCGGGCAGGCGGCGGCAGACGACAGCCTTTATAAAATGTAAATAAACTAAAACCTAAAACCGTACAGCAAATGTTGATAGAGCGACGTGATTTAACGGTTTGCGTTGTGTTGGAATAACAAATGCCGCCAAATGATTTGAGGTATCGATACGGCGGCTCGATTTTGCTTCTCCGTTCTCACTAGTTTCCTTGCGCAAATTTTCACTCAAATGTAGCAGGAAAAACTCCCATCGCCCACCCCTCGCCCCTTTGTGTGCGTGTGTGGTGTACTGGCTTTTCTTTCTTTTCTGTCCCTGCTTCGTCGTCGTCCTTCTGGGTTTTCTTTCCTTGTTTTGAAGTTTTTTTTTTTCCTTTGAAGTAAATGTCATCCGCACTTTTGAAAGCCGAAGTTGATCGAATTTAATTGCCGAATCGTTGACAACTGTTCGGACTTTCGAAAATATATGCTCGCGGGACGATTTAAATCTACCGTTTAATATGTTGGAATCGATCTGACAAAATGAGAAAGTTTTTTGGAGACATTGTTATCAACCACGATTAGCAGTTTTCCTGTCTCGGTTTTCATTGCGAAGATGAGTCACCCTTACCATGGCGAGCGAGCTAACTCTTTGCTTTACATGCGGCCGTCAAGCAGTGAGGTGCCCATGTGTGGCAGCAGAGGCAACCAGGAGCATTTGCTCGACAACAGTCTCTTGATCAAATGGATCGTTTTGATCAACAGGAAGTTTGGAATGCTAAATTATGGTTTTAACTATCTTTTTTACTCGATCAGGAAAAATGTTTTTTGTCGATACCAATGATATAGCTACGCTATGCTCTGATAGGTGGCGCTAGTGATTTCATCATGGGTTATTTTCAAAACAAAAGTGTGTCCTACAGTGACGGGTAAAAGGATCAAAGCCACCTAGTTCTTGCTTTCGCAGCCTTACTAGATATCTTGTATACATAGTATATATTAAATAATGCTATTTAACATTACGATTAAGAATTATCCTGGTCCTCGCTCGTCCTGTGATAGGTAAGTTATCTCAACCAGTAGCAGTAAGTTTCAACCAGCGCTTTCAAGTCAACAAAACATACATGGATTAATACAACGGATGTACGAACGTCCACAACAATGAGAGTCAATTTTACGTATGCTTTGTTTAAATGGCAAAGTTATAGAATCTACTGAACTCGTTCTATCCATGATTTGCATACGTTATCGGCCGATTCTTACAGACAACTACTATTACTAACCCTAGTAGCAAAACAGTCATGGTTTCTCCTTCTGCCACATCGATTTTTTTATGAGCAAGAGCGAGAAAACACTTCAATTTTGCTACTAGGGAACCTATGCTGAATGTTTCTACGGCGAAATCAAGATAGGTATAACCGTCTCTTGGTTGAACCGTGAAATCTGTTGGGCAATTTCGAAGGCCCAGGAATGTATCTTTAAGGTCCATCTAAACATTTTTTAAAACACAAAAACATTATAGGAGTTTAACAAAGAACAAAGTCAGAGAACTACATACCTGAGATCTCAGATTTAAATAGAAGAAAATAGAAATCGTATCATTTCAATGGTGTCGTACTTTATCCTGTCTTTCACTAGAACGTTATTATCGTAAGCAAATGTTAACCGCGCTGTTTTGGCTTATGATAAAACTAAAAATTCATATTCAATCGGTTAACTCTGAAGTAGGCGCTTCTCAAACTTTTTGTTATTTCTATTGTCAATAAATTCCAAATAGCCGAATGGAACATGCAAACGGATGCAAAAACTTCCAATACTCATTTCGGGTTGAAATCCCGTTACCAAGAAGAAGGAGTAGGTTAAGTTTTCCTATCCATACGATCTTTTATTGATGGATATTTTTAACGGCTTTTCTGCATCCACCCCGAACGCTTCATCTTTTGTTTCTTCCAGCAGCACAGACAACACCCCAATAAACAAGTGCTGCTACTGCTGCTGCTGCTGACGACTTCCGGCTATCCTAGCACGCACCCCTTATATTTTACAGGTAGTTCTCTGGGAATTCGAACGTAACGTCACGGCCAGTCAGCTTCTTGTACACCGACGCAAAAGTGTCAACCTGGAAACAGAAACAAACAGAAGACGAACGTAACAGATTTGAAAATATCGAAGCTTCTTTCCAACCAGCCCAATCAATCAAACGTATATACTCACTTTGTGTTCGATGGTGGTCTGCTGATTCTTATCCAGGTGCACCTTGATCAGCTGGGAACCGTCGAGCTTGACGCGGATACGCTTGCCAACCACTTCCGCCGGGAACACCAGATCCTCCAGGATGGCATCGTACACGGCGGTCAGCGTTCGGGAACGCGGTCTCTTCTGCTTGTTCGGGTCACGGCGTCCGCGCATCGGCTTAGGCAGAATGCGACGCTCGGCAATGAACACTACGTGTTTGCCGGAGAACTTCTTCTCCAACTCGCGCACCAGACGGGTTTGCACCTTCTGGAAGGCCTTCTGTTTCGGCACGGGCACGTAGATGATAATCGCCTAAAAGTGTACATCAACACGATTGTTGAACCGGAAACTACATCTCACCTCTCCTCACTTATGCCGGGGATGCCTTGCTTACCTTCTTGTTGTTGAACTCGACCTCACGGGCGCGGGTGATGTACAGATCACGCAGCTGCGGCTTCAGGTCCGAGTTCATTTCCAGCTCCAGGATGGCCTGGCCGATTTGCGTCTCGAACGCATCGGGTTCGCCGTTGCCGGCTTTGATCACCTTGGAACCGAACACCATCTAAAATGAAACAAAGTTAACGGTTTATTAATATGTCCGATCCATTCATATCATAAATCATAGGCTTTGGCAATTCCTTCGACGATAGCGCAAGCATGGGACACGATAGCGGTCTTCCGCGACGCCACTGCCCCCGTCTTCAGCTCGTGTCATGTCATCAACATTCTCGTTCCCCCCATACATCTGACAACATCAACCACCGGGAGAAGAAACGCGAATCGTATCGGATCCGACCACAAATAACGATTTTCTCTAATAAAAGCTTCCACAACGCATCGAAAATCGTAGCACGGCACGCGTAGCCATCGTTCCCATATCGGTTGAGCGCCATATCGACGGGATTGATGCATTTTAAGCCACACTTACAGCGATTTTTATTTGGGTTCACAATGAAATGTGTCCACTAGCACATCAAAGATGCCCGGAAAAAGAGCGAGAGGAGCACGAGTTTGACAGTTGTTACCCTTCTGTCCCGGAAGTTGGCGGTGCGCTTACCGCAGCTGTCAAATGTCACAAAGCGTACAGGGCTGCATCGGAGGGCCGTTTTGTAAAACACAAACATTTTTCTAATTTTATAAGATATTCGAATGGCTTGAAATAAACATGTACAACGTTATCAATTTTTTAATATTTGCCAGATATAATAAAAATACATTCATAGATATTCGTGCAAATATTTGTAGAAAACAAATCACACAAAAACGCAAGGTTAACTACGCGTTTTACGTTTACATTTTGCAGTTGAGTTCAGTTATTGCATATTTGTGCAAACATTTATCTTTTCTCAGCTTCGTACCGTGGGGCCTTGCACATGTTGCACACAAATGATTCTACGAAAAGACATTTCTTTCTGCCGGTGTTTTTCACTGCAATGCCTGAACGATATGAAGCGAATCCCGCCACTCTTCCATTTCGTCAAAAGTTGTACAACAGAGAGGTTTGGACTGGTTCAGCGCTGGTCAATCGTTTGTTGATTATCTCGACCAGGAAACTCTTCTTTTCGATTGAAGATAATTATGGTAAGCATGACATCAATCTCTTTTGAGAAATTGACTTTTGGTCATAATTTGTCCAATGGATAGGGCTATTTAAATGAAAACAATCGTGCACGAAGGAGTTAGGTTAGGTTTTTTTCAGGGGTGAAGGGTTTTGCCTGCTACACGTGTCAGAGGATAGTTAATTTCAATTCTTTCTTTTTTCTAGGCTGCCGTAGCTACCAAGGACATTGAGAAGCCGGTCGTTGAGACCGCGACTGTGCATCGCATCCGCATTACGCTGACCTCTAGGAATGTTCGCAGCCTGGAGAAGGTGTGTGCCGATCTGATTGCTGGGGCTAAGAAGCAGAAGCTGCGTGTTAAGGTACGTGTCGTCCCTGGTTGCAGTTGTGTTTATAGATGTATAATGAGCAGCCCTAACATGTTTGCTAAATATTATTCATTTTGTTTTTATAGGGCCCAGTCCGTATGCCGACCAAGATTCTTCGCATCACCACCCGTAAGACTCCTTGCGGTGAGGGTTCCAAGACGTGGGATCGTTTCCAGGTACGTCTATATTTATTGATGGAAAGTCATAGTACGGCAAGTTTAAAACCAAGGCGTCGATTTGTGCCCCCTCAAAGTGCACGTAATAATCATGCCTTCGAAAAACCGGCCCAGATTAAACCGTGCTATGTCATAGTGCTTGGTCAATGATCAATCATTTATCAAGTCTCCTTTGTTTCGAACATTATTTCTACTCAAGAAAGTTATGATCTCCCATTCGACTGTGATATTTAGTTTAATGAAATGTTTTTACATTATTTATTTTTCAGATGCGTATTCACAAACGTATCATCGATCTGCATTCGCCTTCGGAAATCGTGAAGCAAATCACCTCGATTAACATGGAACCCGGTGTAGAGGTTGAGGTGACGATTGCCGACCCATAAACGCTGCAACTGCTGGCTGCATAATAAGCCCCCCAATGATCAGTTCTCTCTGTCACTGGGTTGCTCGAGCGCATGGAAACGCTCGTTACTTCACCCACCATCATCTGTGGAAGTAGTGAGTGTTACTATGTATAAAGCTCTCGGTTACTAAAACTAACATCCATAAGGTAGTAACCACACAAGCCCCTTTTTCCGTTAAATTTGTTTAGTGCTGGTAAACTAATATCATACCAAAAGGCGTAATCATAACGTACGGAAAAAGAAAAGAAAGTGTTTAAACGTTTTTACGTTAAACGGGCACATTTTGTCTCATAAATTTGAAAAATAAGAAAGAAATGTAAAGTTTGTTTTCCCCCATTAGTTGAATTTCCTCCGTGTAGTATATTGTAACCATTTTACACAAGCAGTTGTGTAATGCATATCGAATTCCACCACAAAGCCCCGCACTCGTACAGAGAACTCCTTATGCAGTGTAATTGCCTAATTATCCCACACACATGGATGCCTGCATTGGTTTTAGACGATGGAAAATATACAATAGAAATACCATCATCATATGTAGCCGCTAGCAACCCTTTACCTTACAGGGGTTACCATGGCAATTATTTGAACATTTGCGAGCGTCGCTGTCCCTTTGTTAGATCGATGAAATGCGAAGGACTCCATAGCCGAAAACGTCCATGTTATTGTTTTCACTAAGCAGGGGGCGCACAGACACGTTTCGAAAGTGCAAGTGAATCTATTAGCAATAATTCTTCCCGTTCGACATGTGGAAGCTAAAAAGTAAGCTGAAGCGCAAATTTCGTTCGGCGAAGATAGATTGTAATAGCAATCGAGTGGATTACGACGATATACGCTCGCTCGAGTCCGAGAGTCCAACAAGACCCGGTTCCGAACAATCCGATACATCGGTAGCAGTGCCGGGTAGTAGTAGCGGTGGCGGTTACCATAGACACGCCCGGGACTGCTGTAGAGCTCCGGTGGGTGGTGCCGGAGGAGGCCTTAGAAGTGGCAGCAGCGATAATTCTTCCGTTTTCAGTTACAATTGTTGCTACAATTACAATTTGCACATCAACTACAATGTGCATCATCGGTTGCCGAAACATCATAACCACCATCTAGCGCCTCATCATCACCACCATCACCATAGTAACCGTCGAGAAGTAACGGACGATAATACGGATGGAACGACGCCTTTTGGCAGTACGAGCTGTATAACGGGCGCGGGCTCGGAAAGCTCGACGGAGGTGCCACGGAAAGCACGATCAAAAACTATCAAAAATCGTGCACAACGGAGCCGCGCCATATCGAGTGCATCCTCGACGAAAGTTTCCTCTGAACCGGACGTCGACAGGAAGAAATTATTTAGCATTGCTAACAAAACTGCAACTAAATGCCTTTCCACAAACGATATTTCGTCGTACAAAGCACAATCCGAGCAACGTTCGCTACATAATGAGAGAGGGACGAAGGGAACGTCCGAAGAAAAAAAACTATCATCCTCTGCCACGGGTTCTCGTGCGCGGCCACGTTCTGCTTCTCAGCGTGTTCGGATAGACAGTTCTACTGGAACTGATTCTGCAATGTCCAACGACTATCAAACCATATGCCACCGGTTGCACGCAGTTTCGCTGCGATCGGAAGCACCGTCCCCAAGCGTCGACCCAATCGTGGGCCGTGCCGACCTTCCCGACCACGATCGACGCATCCTACACTGTATGGTGCTGAAGCGCATAAAGGAGCTGGAGCAACTGGAAGAGTCGGTCCTGGCAAAGCAGTGCTGGGAGCAGGAGAAACTGTTTCGCAAGTCACTGCTCGATGAGCAGGAGCGTAACTATCGGAAAGCCATACGGCAGAAGCGCACGATCGAGATGATCGAAGTGCGCAATCGTAAGCAACGGTTGGCACGGCTCGAACAGCAACAGATTGAGAAGATACAGAACGAAATCAACGAGAAGGATCTTCGGTCGGCGAGTTTGCTGAAGAACATCGAGATCAAGAAGGGTATACGGGAGTGCGAGCGTAGAAGCCGCGAACTGAAACGGCTCGAAGATGCCACTGTAAACCAGGAAGAGAAGGTGCTCGATCGAGATATTTGGCGTCAGTCGCTGGTGGAAACGCTCGAAGAGCGCGCCACCCGTGCGGAAGGGCTTCGGCGCAAGGTGATGGACGTGTACCGGCGGCGACTGAAGATTGACAATCAGCTCGAACGTAAGATGCACGCTCACAACCTGAAGCAAACGCACGAGCAGGAGCGGTACAAGCTGTCGCTGCTGAAGGAACGCATTCTAGTGCGCGAGAATCGGTTCCAGAAGTTTAAGGACAGCAAGAAGCGTATTTTTGATCAGCTAAAGAATCGAGCCAAAACGACGGCGGCACTGCGCGATATGGTAAAACACACGATTGGGCCGAGTGGTGGTTCAGCGATGGTGACGGTTTCAGCCAGCAACACACGGCCGGGTTCGATGCAGCAACGGTGTGGTTCTTCTTCCGCACGTTCCACCGGTTCGGTTGGCATGATGATGGACTCTGCCGTGTCATCGCAACAGCACCGGTTGCTTGACGTTGTTCGGATTAAATAAGAGTTCGCTTGTGTGTTTGCTTTTGTAAATGGCTTCACATGTCCGAGGAATACTCTATGCAATAAAATGTACTCTCCTGAATATTATCCTTAAATCAAAGGTATTGTTCGGAATTTACCTGAGGAGGGAAACAACGAAGAAAGGTTGTTAATGTATCAGCGTAAACAATCAACAACATATGCTATTAAAAGTCCATTTGAAATTTGAAAGAAAATGTGTTTCGATATCATTTTATTAACTTATTTTTATTCTAATCTTCATTTAAACTATTTTGCTGTGAAAATTCAGAACTGTTTTCTTTAAAATTTTACTTTTTATAATTGTTGTTTTACAGCTATACAAACCCATAGTATTTAACATCTTCATTTCGAGGACCCGAAGTACGTACACCATGAACGATATAACCACTTACCTGTGCAGGGTAAAACTTTTCGTAACATAATCTTACATATTTCAATGTTGAAACGAATATATAAATGGTGTTGGTTGGCTTTTAACAGTGCAATTCATAACGTTTTCATAAACAATAAACAATATATTTAAAGTAGCAATACGGCCTGGCCGTTACTACTGAAATAAAAAAAAGAAACAAAATATTCTAAGTTAATAATACAACAACTATAACCAGTAATGTATATGTTTTTGAGCATGGAATATGAAAAATCTATTTTTTATTTATTACTATGTGAGCGTAAAATTGATTATAATTAAAGATTGATAGCTATCACTAGTTAAATGATTAAAAACTAAATCTTTATTCTAAAAAACTAATACTAAAGCTATGCTACTTTCATTCAGATGTTATGAGCATCCTACCACATTACTTACAAGGGCAGATGGCTATAGATGAATGGGGTTTGAATAGAAGAAATTTGAAAATCATAAATGATAAAAATCTAATTCTGTTACCCCCTATAAAACATATATTTTGTTAGGTGTATTTATGTGATTGTAATTGTATCAGACCTATTCAACATGCAAATCAAAAGGTTTGTACAGTAGTGGAAAACATACTCATAAAACCAATGAGGTGACCAATGAAATAGAGGCTAAGGCGTACAGCCTAAAAGTAGCTGATGCATATCGGAACCATGTGATTCACTACATTACTTTGTTCTATGATTTTATTTCCGTAGTAATGGCCAGGCCGTATTGCTAATGTTTTATGAATAACAATTAATGATAAAAAGTAAGGAAATCATATTTCAAATAATATTTCTGAAAATGATAAACAATTAAACAAACTCCATCACAGCATTTAACGCGTGCAGTCCACAGGAAACCGTTGCATGGTTATCCATGAATATGGGGTTCTGTTTTGCATGTTTATTCGTACAGATTAATTCCCGGTTTGCAATGCAGTTTGACCGATGCAAACTGCATTCCCTGCCGCGTCCCATTTCCATTGCCGAAGGACATGCAGAAACATCCGACCTTGAAGCAGCCCCTTTTTAAAATCTAACCCATCTCCTAGGAAAAATGCATGCAGAAAATGCAGCTTTTGGTGTACATAGAGGAGGGATGCTACAACTGGATTTCCTTCGGGCCATCCCTTTCCAGGTTGTAACGACGGATCGGTTGAAGTAAATCAGGATGAGCGTTAGCGCGCGTGTGTGTATGTATGGGTGCGTGCGTATGCGATCTGCCTCGGATGCGTGTAGGGAATGCGTTATGTATCGCTAGAGCAGCACGTCTGCGTTTGAGCAGGATGGTCGGGAAGAGTGTTTGGAGGTTAGCTTTGCGCAGTGGCGATATCGTAACCAATGAGGTACAACCGAGGTGCGATTATTGCTAGTTGAAAACTAATACCAATACCCCGCCTTGGGGACGTGAAATACCGTCCGCTATGGCAATTTTTGGAAACCCCGAAAGGGGTCATAATTTGGAATAACAAAATCTTTTATGAATTAACCTATCTACGATAATCTAAGATTCTTGTGGAACATATGTGATGCGTATAACAATCTTTAATTTGTGATAATAGACATATCATGATAATAGTTAAATCCTTGTGTAGGTTGTAACCAATGATACTAACGTAGGAGCATACTTCTGTTTCTATACAATTTCGTCCAAGAAATGCTCTAGTAGGGTGTGTGTGTTTACATGATTTTGACAATTGCGCCCGGCTTCTCGCTGTTGCTTTGTTTCTTATACATAGCCAGCTTTATGAATAAATGTGCTGTTATATCTGGCTTTTAACATACATTCCTCTTTTACTGTAAACGTTCAATTATAAAGGCTCAAATACAAACAGGCATAGCTATAGCTAGAAGTTTTCAAATGCTTTATCTTCTTCCTAATACAGTCAGAATTCGGAGGTGGTTTTTATATGGCTCGTTTTTCTGTTGTTTTTAAATGGTTATTACTCTCAAAGCGGTGTTTTTCGTTACACTTTGAGACAACTAAAAGGTATGTATCGTCTGAATTCCGGTTGTAATATCGAGTTTCATTAAAATCCTTTATCGGCAGTTCCAAAAACCCTTGCATGATGTTTTTATTTACACTTTGTTCATTCCGTCATTTCAAACCAGAGCTGTCAAAAATCGCATTTTCCTGAAGTGACAAAAGCGCACGCACACCAGCCTAGGTACCGCAGTAGGCGGTGTGTTGTTATGTAAAGTAAACTATCTTCAACTACGGCCGGCTACGAGATGCTGAAAGTATTTCAAAAATCCACCCTGCTGGGAGAGCAGCTAAAGGCACTGGTTTCGGTGCGACACTACGGCAAACCGAATAAAAAGTTCCTCTACAAAGACGGCATTCTGAAAGATCAGATCTATTACTATCCTCGGTAAGGTTCACGTGTGGTGCGTGCGCGTGTTTACACATCGCTTCCCAAAGATCCGACCCAAAGATGCTGTATTTTTTTAGGGACAACAATCGAGAAGTGCCCGCTCTGGATGGAGAACCATCGAAACTGTTCAGTGTGCGTCGGCTAAAACCGATCAAAGGATTACCGTACTGGGAAAAACGGATACTGCGCGGTTTAGGATTGTTTGAGGTAATAGAACAATTACAATGACAATTCGATTACCCCAAAACAAAAACCTAACCGAATCCTTTCATCGTCTTGCGTTGCAGAAAAATGCGGTTGCGGTGGTGAAAAACATCCCGGAAAATAATGCCCGTCTGTGGAAGGTGAAGCATTTGGTCGAGATTCTTCCGATCACGTACAAGTACGGCGAACCGACGGAGAATGATATTGAGCGCACGTTCCTGAAGGAGAACGGTGAATGCGTTGTAATTCACAAGCTGGAAGCGGCAGAGCAGGCTAATACGAAACTGGCCGCTGCCGAACAGGTTCGCCATGCTAGGGAACGTATGGATGGGGAAACATTACGGAAAGATTCTCGGCTCAAGTGGTTAAATCCGTGGTAGAAGCTATGTTACCTCGCGCCCGGATTTGATTAACCTATTAGAGTGATTGATTTAAGTTTAATATAGAAATCAGTTACAGAAACGGGAACCTAGTATATTGTTTTCGGATACTGCGCTAAGAAAGAGAAGAAATGCACCCATTTTACACGGTACACTTAAATAGTCCACTTTTTATTAGTGTTCTGCACGTTATATATGATCTCTCCCTGTCTGGTCACCGATAGCTGCGATCTGCGCGCTATATCGCTTCTCCTGATCTTGCAAAACTTCCATGCCAGCTTTCGAGTAGATACCCCGGTCGTAAAATCTTCCGTTGTAGCCTCTCTGCTGCTGACGACGATCGGAGAGTGCTATCGCAACGACCACAAGTATCAGCGGGCGATAGCTCTGGGTGTTGCTGTGTCAGTAGTAGTGGTAAATATAATATAGTAGTAACATTGATATAAGGGTTGCTTTTTTCCTTGCGCTTTCTCTTTTCCTAATATACTCGTACAACACCGACGACAACCAGCCGCTATATAATCTAATTGGCTACTACACCTTGAACGAAGAGCAGTGGTAGTTACGTTATTTGTCCTGTGTTTCTTTACCCATTTTCGCTTGATGGTGGTTAGTATTGTGCGTTTTTCTAAATATTTGGTTTACACATATGTTTCGTGAGCTGCTGGTTGGTATGAGATTCTCCTTTCTAGGTGATAGGAAATGCACGATACTTTTCTAGCACTTGTTCTCCCCCTCTTCGCATCTCCTCAGTATACGTGTAGGTTTTAAAAACGAATGGAAGCGTCTGAGAAAACTCCAGTCTATCCGGTTAGATTCAATATAGAGATGCCTCACCATTCTTTTCTATAGCGAAGCGCAATAGCAGAATAGTACATAGGGCGCCGGGTAGTTGTGCTGAAGTAAAATTTCTATAAAAACACCATGGCATCCTTCACCGTCATTACGCGGAAGAAAAAACCGCCTTTTGAGATGCCTCGTGTATATGGTTGCGGTGGTGACGGTTGTTTTTTTTCTTCTAGTTGGATTCAACGGTGATCGAGTCATGAGGAGCATACCACACCATCGGGCGGTATGCTTTTTAATTCTTTTTGGTAATAGTTAATGTACTGTACGGGTTCATGAATAGCCAAACAGTTTGTTTATGCGAGTTGGTGTGTGGGGGAGGTACTAATCTGTGACATTCGATGCAACAAACTGTTGCTTCTCGTTTCTTCTACCAACAGGCAATACAGGCAATGATGTTTCCGATGCGTGTTTTATGGCTGCTTTTAAAGGATGGTGTTGTGCGTATGTATGTGTTTCTGTTAGTTTATAGGGAGGGCGCTTACTCCAGTTTTCCAAATAGACACTTAACACATCAATTATCTTGGCGATTCAGCGTTTGAGCATGCTTCCCTACATCTTCTCCACCCCCCTTCCTTTTCCCGATGACGTCATCTCGCCCAGAACGATGATAACAACTTGTTAGCAGACACACACGGTATCTTTTCCATTCTGGTGGCCTCAATGGAAACAACAAATTGCTTCTGAGCAAGGAAAGGGCTTATGTTGTTAATGAGAGAATGCAGCTTACAGAATGCTGCAGGAGCTCTTCTCGCGGAATGGGTTCACCTTCTGGCTGGAGAATCCCACCAGCAGACAGTCCTCGGCCTGGTGCTCGGTCACGTACTTCACAATGTCCGCTACGGCCTGCGACACCGTAATGCGCTGGATGGCTGCTTCGCGCCGGAGCTGCTCCGTGATTGCTCGTTGCTGCTGCAGATTCGAGGCCATTATATCCATCACGGCTGTCTCGGATAGCCCTATGGTGAATGCTTTTACGGGAAGCTTCCGCGCACAGAAATAACAATGAAGGTGCTAATGACGCGCAAGACGCGTTACGCAGATAAACAGCAAATCGGATTTTGCCGTAAACTGATGACAGTTAAAGTTTTATTTAGGGCGTGTAAAATTATACTTTACTTAGCAGGCTTTTGGCTATTGCGAAGAGATTCCAGAAAGCTTTAATTGGATGATCGTTTCGTTCGTACTTTTTTCATGCTGAGAAAAAAATACCCTGACAGCTGGCTTGACAAGATTGACAATTGTGATTCATTTCAACTGTGGTCAAATTATCAAGAAAAATAATTGATGCAATAAACGGGTAAACTTAAAGTCTCTGCATTTAAAAACATTTTTCTAGTCGCAAAATGTGAATAATGTCTTTGTGTTGCTCTACCCTTAAATTACTGAATATATCTGGCAATTTTTTCAATTCACATAGCAGTCCATCCGTTCAAGGAATGAACGCGGTAAACTAAACGAATGAAAAATTGAGCTGCAAGTGTCAGCTTCAGATCTAACCTCACAAGGCAGAAGAAGAAGCAAGAATCTTCACCGTTCCGTGAGCGAGAGCATTGTGGTTTTGTTCCATAGTTATAGCCACTGTTTCCTGAAGCTAGAAAAATCTGTGCATAAAAATGGCTCTACATGTACCGAAAGCACCCGGATTTGCATCAATGCTCAAGGAAGGAGCGCGGGTAAGTGAAAAACAACCATCCAAATGATGAAAAACATCCTCCACCGGCAATTCAGATGGATGGAACAAGCAAAAAAAAACTCCCCTGCTTGACAATCCCGGCGCATGATGATTCACGTGAGGAAACACACATGTTTGTTTGCAGGCATATTCCGGACTCGAGGAAGCGGTCTACCGTAACATCAACGCCTGCAAAGAATTCGCCAACTCGGTTCGCTCGGCTTACGGGCCGAACGGTATGAACAAGATGATCATTAACCACATCGAGAAACAGTTCGTCACATCTGATGCCGGCACGATTATGCGCGAGCTGGATGTGGAACACCCAGCGGCAAAGCTGATGATCGAGGCAAGCCAGATGCAAGAAGCTGAGGCGGGCGACGGCACTAACTTTGTGGTGGTGTTCTGCGGAGCCCTGCTGGAGGAGGCGGAAGAGTTGCTGCGGTTGGGCGTTACCAGCAGCGACATTACCGAGGGCTACGAGAAGGCACTACAGAAAACGCTGGACATACTGCCGACGCTGTCCTGTCACGAAATCAAGGATTACCGCAGCTTGGTCCCGGTGCGGAACGCGATCCGTGCGACGGTGATGTCGAAGCAACTCGGCAACGAAGACTTCCTGGCCGATTTGATCGCAAAAGCGTGCATTTCGATCATGCCCGAGAATACCACCTTCAATGTGGACAACATCCGGGTGTGCAAGATTCTTGGCAGTGGCCTGCAGATGTCGGAAGTCATCCCCGGTATGGTGTTCAAACGTTTCGTCGAGGGTGAGGTAACGTCGGCAACGAAGGCCAAGATTGCACTCTACTCCTGCCCAGTTGACATCATTCAGACGGAAACGAAGGGCACGGTGCTGATTAAATCGGCTGATGAGTTGAAAACATTCAGCCAGGGCGAAGAAAGCTTGCTCGAGGCCCAGATTAAGGCTATTGTCGATACGGGCGCAACGGTCATCGTGGCCGGTGCCAAGTTCGGTGACATGGCGCTCCACTACATGAACAAGTACGGCCTGATGGCCGTGCGACTGAACTCCAAATTCGATCTACGCCGTCTCAGCAAAGCCGTTGGTGGTACGGTGTTGCCCCGCTTGACACCACCGAGCACAGAAGAGCTGGGCTACTGCGATAATGTGTACGTGCACGAGCTGGGCGATACATCCGTGACGATTTTCAAATCGGATGGCACGGAAAGTCGCATAGCGACGGTCGTTATTCGCGGTTCGACCGACAACTACATGGACGATATCGAACGTGTCGTCGATGATGGTGTAAACACGTTCAAGGGTTTGACTCGTGATGGTCGATTCCTTCCCGGAGCGGGTGCTGTTGAAATTGAGCTCGCGCAACAGCTGGGGGAGTTTGCCGACACTCTGCCCGGACTAGAGCAGTATGCTGTACGCAAATTCGCCAAAGCTCTGGAATTCTTCCCGAAGGCATTGGCAGAAAACAGTGGCGTAAACGCGACCGAGGTAGTCCACCAGCTGTACCTCGCCCACAAGCAAGGTAAGAAGATGGAAGGCTTCGACATTGAATCGGAACAGCCGGCCACGATCGACGTCACGACGAAGAACATCTTCGATCTGTATACCACAAAGTATTGGGGGCTGAAGTATGCGGTCGGTGCTGCCTGTACGATCTTGAAAGTGGACGAAATCATCATGGCCAAGCGGGCCGGTGGACCAAAACCGCGTGCCGGTGGTGCAGGCAGTGACGATGAATCGTAAACCCGTCATATCGTATGATGTGGGAGCCGGTAACAATTTCATCTTGGATAATTTTTCGTTTTAGAGATTTGCATTTCGTCTGCACTAACGCAAATTTTTTCTTTATCGCTAATACTTGCGTTCACTCACCCTACACACCTTCGGGATATAAGGATTAATATTACATACTGCACTTAACGTACCATACCGCACACACAGAGGATTGCAAGCCCTTCTGTCTGGTTTTCGATATTTCCTTTGTACTGTTCTCACCGCTACCGATCGTACTCATGTCGCGCACTCTCTAAGGATGTGAAGATGTGTGCCGGAAATAAAAAAAATCAAATAAAAAGCTTCTAACCATCCGCATCAGAAGCTCTAATTTAATCGTACCTTCTTATTCATTTTACTTGTTCTTTCTTTCATAGACATCCGATATTAATCGTTTGGTAAAACGGTTCGATTCAACCATTGTCCGAACTTTATTGTATGTATAATATTTGGTTTCCATTTCCGATTGCTAATAATACATCTCCTGATCCCGTAAACGCGAAGAGTGAACAAAAGTAAGATACATCTACTACCGTTCATCCAACAAGTTTTTCCTATCGTAAACAGTATAACCTTACCCAATAGCGATACAATCACAGTGTGATAAAAAAAAACATTAGGGAGCTTAAGGAGAGCTTTCAGCGTCTTAGCATACAAATTAAATTGTAACAAACAAGTTTATAACATCGAAACTAAAAATGCATCAAAGACAATAAATTGGCTCTGCAGCTCTAACATACACGGTGAGACACTCGTTGTGGTATAATACGTTTGTTCTACGCCCACGTGTTATCTTGGTTGAGGGTGGGGGGTGACTACTAAAACTGATATGAAGATTCCCGGGTACGAGGGGGGATTGTAAGTTGGAGCTGATTACCTAAAATTAGTTAACGATCGATAGGAATAGTCGACTATCGATAGATGGAACAGTATAGATGGCGATGAATATTATATCCATGGTTTGTCAGGTCTGGTGTTGACTGCTTTGAGCAGAATTAAAAACATGTAATATGTATATGTAATTAACTGGGCAGGAGTAGAGTGCAATCTTGGTTATCGAAGCACCTACTACTCGAACACGAGACCGATCGCATTGAAGGGTAGCACTGGGCAGTATGGTTCGAGCTGCAGTGCCGTCGCCATACAGTCAGCCGAAGCCGTATAATCTCCCAGACTTTCCATCACGCGTCCCAGCAGAAACCTGTAATGGAGAGTGTTTTAATGAAACGCCTAAAATTCAAAAGCATAAACCGCTATCATTTTACCATATTTTGGGACAGTTTGGATCAATTTTGGCTGCATCTTTTAGTGTCTTTTCTGCCAGCCGGGGTTCGCCCAACGTTAGGTGTGCTTCGCCGAGAGCTCGCAGAGCATCCGTGTGGTACGGATTGGCCGAGACCGCGTTAAGGAAGCACTGTTTGGCTTCATTCCATTGCGATTGGAAGATATGAATTTGGCCACGCTATAAAATTTGAAAAGGGTTAAATATTGCCTGCACCTGTACAAACGTTCCTTTCCTTCGTACATACCATGTACATCACCTGATGCGAAACGGGATTAATTAGGCTTGCCTCCTGAATGCAGTTGATCGCTTCGTTCGGCTGTTCGATCGCCAGATAGACGTCCGCTAGCAGGAGCCAAATTTTGAACTGAATCATCCAAGCCTTCTGCGGCCCGGGTCGGGGACTGAACGAACTGAGCGAGCTGGCCGCTTCACTAAGCGCATGCTCAATGCGTGATGCTGCCAACGATGCCGCGTGAATGGAGTCTGTGAATAGGAAATACATATTCATTACCATTATTCATTACGTCAAATAGGCGAAAGAAGCGAGTTGTAGCAAATTACTTGAATCTTTATCGGACATTTGCGAAGACTGCATCTGGATGACACTTCTCGTGTCCGAATGCTTTTCGTTGTCGTGCTCGTTGGCAGCATTGGCAAGCTGCACCTCGTACACCTCCCGCCAGATCGCAAACATCTGCTGGACCGTTTCGAGGGCCGTCTCGACGTCGCGCAGATAGAGCTCCAGATGTGCCTTCACGTGCAGCAGGTTCAAATTGTCTGGAAACTCTTCAACCGCATCCTGTACCACGGCAAGCGCTTCCTTCGGACGTCGGTTGGCCGTTAGGAGGAGAGCAAACAGCAGCAAACTGGCAGCATGTTCCGCACGTAACGACAGTGCCGTCGTAATGTGCACCAGGGCCTCGGTAATGTTAAAGTTGTGCGCATACTGGCAAGCGAGATAGTACTCGACGAGATGATCGTTTGGATCTTGCTGAACGGCACGTTCGAGCGCTTCGAACGCTAGCCGATTGTAGCGATCGCGCTCTGACACCAAGTTCGACGAGACTGCCATCTGCTGCAGACCAATGCCAACGTACAGCTGTGCACGGGACCTACGACCCAGCGTAGGAGCTTTCTGTTCCTTTCGCAGAGCTTCCTCCGCGAAAGAGAGACCTTCCTTTACCTGATCCAAATGCTCGTAGCAAATGCGGGCCGCCATTAGGCAGGAAACGCTATCCCCTGGTTCGAGGTTGGAATGCTCCTTGAGCGCACAGACGGCATGCTTGAAGCGCCCGAGTGCCATCAGACAGGTAGCATACTGCTTCCATACATGGCTTTCCCCGAAGGCAAACTTCAGTGCCTTCTCAAGTGAATCGTGCAGCAGAGCCACCTGATTCCAGCGCACGGTGGCCAGCGTTAGTAAATCATAGATGGCCGTTGCATTGCCGAGCGAGTGAACGCGTGCGTCACGAAATTCGGGTGACTGCGACAGAACAGCATCTCGTACAGCGAGTGTTTCGGCAATCAGCAGCAGTAGGATGGTTTCTTCGTGCTGATTCTTAGGAATAAATTGCTGCCTGCCGCAATATTTACGCGGTTCCCAGAGACGTTTGTTGCCGCCAGACACGTTACGCGTCGGTGTGTTGCTTGCCGGAAGGGTGTAAATGGTGCCCGATACACCACGCAACAGTACTTCCGCTAGCTGACGGGCAAGTGTAAGTCTCAACGTTTGCGTTGCCTTCGTTTCGACCGCACTTAGCATGACCCGGTAACGATCGATGGCATTTTGCAGCTTGCCCGCCTTAATCAGCACAATCGGGGCCCTCTGCAAGCCCGTCTCAAGGATTGCGCCCATACGACGTACCTCGCCGCCCTGGTTAGTAATATCCTGTCCCTGCAGATACAGTATGCCTAGATCAGCCGCCCGCTCAAAGCAGTTGATCATTTCCGTTTCCTGTTCGGCCTGCTTGAACTTGGACGGTGCTTTCGACCCCTTCTTTTCCAGACACATGCCCTTGATGGCGTACGATTCGGCAAGAATTCGTATGCTTCTCCTGCGGAAATAAGGTAGGCAGACGGTGTCAGTTAGTTTGTTCTAATGTAACTCGTTCCACCACTTACGCTGAAAGATGCTTCTCGGAAAGGGTATTCAGTTCGGCCAACACGAAGTTCTGCAGCGCCTCTTCGTACTGGCCACAGGCAAAGTAAAGCTTGGCAAGGAGGAGATGAGCATCCAACGCGAAGCCAGCCTTCTTTCCGTTCTCGCCAGTGACGGAATTAAGATAGCGTTTCGCTTCAGACAGTCCCAACTTCGCTTTGGAATAGTTTTCCTCTATCGGAGGATGCTCCTCTAGGTAGCTTTCGAGCTTTCCTTCGCCAGTAAGAAAGTTGGCAAGACATTCTAGAAGAACGGCAAAGGTGTTTCTGTTAGCTTTAATTTGCATTATGACTCACATACGCACCTTGCGGGTATCCCGTTTTCAACTCTTCGGCCAGTTCAATCACCCGTTTCCATCGTCCTTCACTGCGACACTGCTCGATGGTGGTCTCGAGTTTCGTACCCTGATTACGGCCACGTCCAGTCATATTGTACGGTATAGCACTTTGTGTCTAATCACTTATCACACACACGCTATGCTTCGTGGTCCGATTGTCCCTCTTCTGTCCTTCAATCGATAAAATCCCTGCGGAGGGTGAGCAAAAATTATAAAACAGCTCAATTTTTGCGGCCGTGTTTGTGTTTTTCCATGGATTTGCACCCAAATCAAATTGAAGTGACACTGTTGACAGCGATTTGTTATCATCAAGCGCCGCATCAACACAAGCAAAAGCTGTGTGCGCAAATTTCAAGCGGAAATACTTATTGCCGTTTGTTATGTCTTTACAGGCACATGACTCTAGTTAGTCGAAGCCTTTCAAAGAGAAAGTAAGCCTCTGAATGTGGGAATTTGGACACGCGTCTAAATATCCATAGGAGGATACAACCTTTCTCGCAGAATATAAGAAGAAGAAGTTATGTCTTTAAAATGTACAAAAAATTGTTACATAAAAAAGAGATGCTTAAATTTATTTATTTCTATCTCTATCGCTTATATTAATACTTTTTTTCTTACTTTTTAAACGAAGGTTTTATTGAGCAACAGCAAAAATAGCAGCGAGTATACATTGACAGCTGAAAGGCCTCCACGTTTCACAGCTTCGCTGAGCAGGCAATACGAACCGTGGGTGTTTTGGTATCGTGCGTATTTCCTCCGGCACCGGCTACCCTTTTCGCATCCTTCTTCGTACACTACGGCGAATGTTTGGTGTCACCTTTGGCACAGTTGTAAGCCGAATATTCTCTGTGCCACGGTTAGTGAAGATGAGTGATCTGCAGCGCATCCTTTCAAACAATAAGGCAGCTGAAGAGCTGCTCGAGTCGCTGAAGCAGGAGGTAAGCAGAGGTGGGAGCAGATTTATTTTCGTATCTACCTCCCGGTCAATCACCCTGTTCGTTAGGATTTAACGGAATCCCTCTACCCTTTGCAGCTAAAAGTAATACAAAATGAGCAAATACAACGCAAAATTGTCATGCTGCAGACGGAAAATGAAACCCTCCGTCAGCAGGTTGATTCCTGTCTGAAGAAACTGGTCTCCCTGGAGGTAGCACACGGCAAGGTGCAGATTCCGGTACCCACTTCAGAAGAGGTACGCGCTGGTAATGGTCCGACGGTAGTTAAAATGGAACCCGTCGCACAGCCTCCCGTTGCTAAGCAAAGTCCCAAGGAAGAAGCACCAGCAAAACTGCAGCAGGCGCAACAGAGTGAAAGTAAACCACCGAAAGAGAAGAAACCCAAGAAGGAAAAACCGGCTGGTGGTGATGGTAAGCAGAGTGCCCCGGCCGTTGAAGAACCTCCGATTGATGTCGGACGATTGGATATGCGCGTTGGACGCATCGTTGAAGTTTCGCGCCATCCCGATGCGGACAGTCTGTACGTAGAAAAGATCGACTGCGGTGAACCGAACGGCCCTCGGACCGTCATTTCCGGTCTGGTGAAGTATGTGCCGATCGAGGAGATGCAGAACCGCATGGTGGTTGCGCTTTGCAATCTAAAGCCGGCGAAAATGCGTGGCATCCTGTCGGAAGCGATGGTTATGTGTGCTTCAACGCCGGATCGGGTTGAAATATTAGCCCCGCCGGAAGGTGCCGTACCGGGCGATCTGGTACATGTGGAGGGTTATCCGCGCGTTCCGGATGCGGTGATGAATCCGAAAAAGAAAATTTTCGAAACTGTCGCACCGGATCTTAAAACGAACGGGGAGCTGGTGGCATGCTACAAGGAGGGCTCGTTTGTCGTACCTGGTAAGGGAGCAGTCAAAGCACAAACGCTGAAAAATGTACAAGTAAAGTAAACGTTGGCGGCCGTCCGATTTGGCAAAGGAATACTCTTCCGTTTCAATAAAACATTTGTAAGAACCTTGATTTTTGAAGAATATCTTTTCTCTCCATATACATTGGGCTACCGTTTTTCAACATTTAACAGAGAGAGAGAGAGAGAAACGCCCCACTGTGATGAACCATGGAGTTTAAGGGCATAAGATGAATGAAATTTGACAAAAGCTGTAATGAACGGTTCTTTTGTCAATATGAGATCCAATATCATCAGTTCCAACGTATTGAAAGAATTTTGATAGTCGTACTAAAATAGTATCGGGGTCATGTAAAGGAATGGTCATAACACGGCATGAGGTGTATGGTCGGTATGGATAGGGCCTCTGTCCCGGATATATGGGAATAAAATCAGATGGGAGTAAAACAGTATAGATTCGAGCAGAGGCAGAGTTTCTGGATCAGGATGGATCAGTGAGGTACACTGTAAGCCAGAGATAGCTTGCGAAAGGAAATGGGGTAGCTAACCACCAAATAGTCGAACCAAATTTCCGTTGTGTAGCCTTGTAACAGGACGGAATCAATCAGTTATAACAAATATTCATACAGCATCACACCTGGTGGTTGTAACGAAAAAAAAACTGCATTGTTTTTTACTAAACGTATGATTAAAACCTGTTTATTTAACTGTCAATAGAGATTGCAGATCAGCGTAAGGATCGCTATAACGCACGGGTGGTGAGCGCTGGTGGACTGAAGGGATTGAGTTAAGTGGTTGATGCACTTCCTGTTAACGTACCTTTCTTTTACTAACGTTTAGAATTCTACCTCTATCTCTAGAGGAAGAGAGTACACAGGGTATTTCTAGTACCAGCGAAATCGTGGTGCGTGTGTCATTTGTGTTTGTTTGATAAAGTGAAGTAGTTTCTGTGGCACTACCCTGCCTTTCCGTTTTCTACAGATAATCCTGTTCTGTGTTGTTTGGTCGTGCTAGGGACAAAAATATCTACCACTATCTACCCCATGCGTTGTGCACTTAGTACAGGTTTTGTGATGATGGTGTCAAGTATTATTTTTCCATTGCAATTTCTGTCCGATGCATTGCTGTTTTGGCAACGTGAAATTGAGCGTGTGTGTGAGTAGGTTGATTCTTCAGTTTAGTGCATTCTTTCGAACATTTGTTTTAATTTACGTGTTGACGTGTTTAGTAAAATAGGTGCGTTCGGAAAAAAGGTATCTGTAAACGTTACTCAACATTCCTGAAACGATTAGCCACAAACATTAACGCCATACCAATCAGGAGCTTAAACATAGCCATACAACGATGTTGTGTGTTTTTAGATCTTTGAAAATGCTAACCTATTTTCTTTGTCCACAACTTTTCCGTGTTATAAAATTTAAATGTTTTAAGTGTTAAAGTTCCGTTCTGAACAAACCACACCTAGATTCGTTTCCTTACCTCCCTCGCGTTTCAGGGCACCGTTCACAGTTTTGCATTATGGTGCTTTAGTTTTTCTATACGCTTAATTTTGTTTGCTTTTATCGTCTTTTGTTTATGCCACACTTTCTACCACTTTTCTTCCATTATTCAGGCTTAAGATTGGGTTCGCTTATTTTTGTTTCTTTTACTTTCCCCTGTAATTGGAGCTGGTGTAGCCGGCTGCAGTATTTTGTATCTTGAAAACTCGCTACCATTATTATATCGTTCTTCCTTTCATTCACTTACTGACCACCACCAAGGAGTCCCTTCCCCGGGCAATCAATGGGTTGCAAATTGGTTATGAAACTACGTTTAATGTTTTTATTTTTTTTTGTTTCGATTAATTTTAGACAGTTCATTTCCATCATTCGTTTTCGTATCCGTATCCTTTATCATTCCAGCCATCTCGTCTACGCGTACAGCAAACATTCGCCTTCGTACCTTCGGTCCTTGGAAGGGTGATGACGTTTTTGCGAACAACTAAAATGAACTGCTCAGTCTTTATAATAATCACCCCTCGCCTCTCATCACACACAGCACATAATTGATTATTTGTTTTATGCTCCTGCAAAGTGTTTCTGTTATGTGTTCGTGTAATCGGTGCGTGGGTTTTTTTTGGGGTTTGTGCCGCTTTTGTATTTATGTTACTTTACTGGGTTTTTCATTTTGAAGATGTAATGTTATATTAGGCGTAGTACCGCACATGACCTCTGCTACGTGATTTAATATAGTATTTTTTCCCCTTCTTTATGTTTACTGTTGTACGATTGTGGTTTTGTTAAATTTCATTCTGTTTTAGTTTGTTTTACCACATTGTTGGTTCTATTAGCAAGCAACGTTTTAATACTCACGTACGTCCTTCATTAATCATGAACTGTCCTAGCAATAGGACTTACACCAAAGAGTACGCCCCTTAAAATGAGATATATTTCTTGGCTGGGTAATAGCAGCGTGGTTTCTATTGTTCATAATTGTTAATAATGAGCGATGGCTGTGCTAAGTAAACGATCGATTGATCGTCTCTAGTTGCATTCCATTTTTACGTTTGAGATTATTGATTTGTATGTCCCCTACGAGGTATACCAAGAATCGTACTTCCAATTTCGATAAACTGTTCTATGTTATGCTTTTAGTCTATTGTTTTTCTTCTAGCCTTGGATTACTTGTTCTATTGTGCGATATTGTTTCGTTCTAGTAGCAATACGTTTATCGTTCACACCTTTATCAGCGGTGTTTGGCAGTTTAAATGAATGTTAATCATTTGGATTTTGCTCAACATTGTTTCCGTTTTGGGCACTTTTCTACCGATATATTAAACGCTAAAAGGAATCATACCAGAATGCCACACCTGTCTGTAACGCCTGTCCGTAACGAGTTCCGTTTGGAAAAAGGCCCTTTTTTGGCACACAAAAACGATAAAAATCAAAGAATTGGCAATGCGTGGCATCTATTTATGACACACATTGACTTGATACATTAAATATCAAATGGGTTTGCCGTGGTGTTCGGAATTGCAATCTGTTGGCTTCGCCTGGCATTTGTCAAGTGTATCTTCACCGGCACTGTCCGCTATGTTGCTGCCTACGGTCGGTTGCAGATGAACGGTTATGTTATGCTTGCCATCACTGTAACTGCCAACGGTGCCCGGAATTGAAATGATCGTGGTGGAAGGCGAAGAGGAAGATTCTTCAGCGGCAGCAGCAGTCGTGTCGGTACGCTGGGGTTGACTAACGATAGGAGCAGGCCGTACCGTTGCCGTCAGAAAGGAGCGAAGCTGGTGAGTATTGGCATCATCATCATCGTACTCGCAGTTACTACTGTCTTCGGCTTCGTTGCGTACGATCGGCTGTTTGGAGATCAGCTTTAGCAACTCAATTGCGTCAGCAGCCTTTCGTTTTTCATGCAGGATTCTGCAGGACGAACAAAGAAGGAGGAAGAGAATGCAATATTCGATTCAATGGTTGTGAATGAAGATGAGTAACAAGGTGGTTAAATGGTAACGGGTGCATCGGTGCCTTTGGAACGAGACATTCAATCAACTTAAAATCATTCAACCATCCTTTGTACAAAAAAAGAGAAAAAAATTAAAATGAAAAAAAGACTAAAGCGTCATTCAACTATCGGAAGCGATCAATTTACGGCAAAGATGTTCTTTATGTACATTTTCTTATTTTTTTTTGATGATAATTGTGTTTTAACAACAATTTCGCAAACTTTAAAATACAGCTAATCCAAACACTTCAAAACGAAATTAATGCCCAATACTTTAAAATTCAATTAAAATGGTAAAACAAGTCTGAAAGAATGTAATATATTTAACAAATGTAATAGCTGCTCAACATACAAGCTCATTTTGCAAATATGAATGAAATTATATTTTAATTAAATTTTTGATTTTTTGGTGACCAAGATTTTGTTTGATTGAACAAACAGTTTATATTACGCAATACGGCCTGGCCGTCACTACAGGAAAAAAAAAACAGTTTAGCTCCTAAATTCTACGGAAGTAACCTAATGAGATGAATTGTTGCCTTAAGGTGACCCAAAATAAATATCTAATAAATGTTAAAAATAGAACAATAACAAATGGTAAAATAATAAGAGCACATAAGATATACATGGAAAATAAGAAACAACTAACAAAATACAAAATCACACTAACTTTCAGTAGTATACAGAGCAAACTTACAAACGAACGAGTAAAGCAAAGTAAATGAAAAATAAAAACGTAAAAATAATCCAGAGACGTATTTAGATGGGGGTTTCAAGAAACCAGAACCACATCCCGGTCTCTTCTTCCCCCTAACCTGCCTGAAGCTTCCTTCAGCTGCTCGATAAAGTCCTTGCCGGTGATGTCGGCCACCGAGTTCGGGTCCATGTTCGACAGTAGCTCCAGATCCGGTTCGCTCAGTACCGACACGTTGCACAGGTTGGTTTTCATCTGTGCGACCAGCTTCTTCAGATGTATTCGCTCCACCTCCGGACTATCGGTGATGTCGGCCGAGTCCCGGCGCGTTGTTATCGTGACGTAGTGTGTAGGCTGCAAAAAACAATCCCAAACGGTTTTAGGAAAATTTTTAAAAAGCATTCTATTTCTGGGTACTATATTTTGCGCCTTTAGAGTAAACTTTTAATGAGACACATCTGGTTAGTTGCTAAACTGAGGTTCAAAAGGTCGTCTAGAACAATGTAGCCCTTTTTAATGAAATTAAAACATATCTCAAACAAGCCTTTGGAACATCTATTCCATGAAACTTTAGCTTCTAATGAAAAATTCAATTACTCCCGAACCACTCTTTGGTGGTGTGCATGAACTTGGCTATCAAATTTTGTCTAAGTGCATTAGGTGTTCCTTTTGTACCCTTCGACTACCCTAAGACTACGTTCCGTTCAAAAGAGTTTTCCATATTGAAAGTAAAAAAACACTTTCACTGAAAACCTGAAAAAGTTGTCTGTCTTTCTTCGCTTTTCATTACGCTTTTTCTTTGTTTGGCCGCGGAAAGCATCTTGCTCGCGTCCAGCAACTCCAAGAGCCTCCATTAATCATTAAGTTTTGCCTGACTTTGTTGGTTCGGGTGTGACACTAGGTGACCGAACTGGAATCACACTACAAGTTGTTAATGGTCCCTCTTTTTCCGCTCCATATGCGTTCCTGCTTCTTGTAAAGTGTCAGCCACGACTAGCATCACATGGCACAGGCAGCAAAGATTTATGAGCATCATGCAACAAAAATGGGGCTACAACAATAGACAACATCAACCCGATTGGTTCTATAAGCTCCTAAACCATACACCACCAACATCCACTCGCACCTTTCACCAACATTTGTTGTGACTTACATCGATCCACTGCTCGCCAGAGAAGACCGCAATCAGCTCAGCATTTGGTTCCAGCGTCTGGAAGTAGTCTTCATCGTCCACCTCGGTACCGTCCGAGTCAAGATGTATGTTAGGGAGATCCGTGCGGCCAAACTTTTCGGCCGCCTTCGTACGAACCTCCTCGAGCGTGCCGGCCACCACCGCTTTTTTTATTGCTCTCGTCACATCCTTAATCTGGAAGGAGAAAAATGGGTTGAAAAAGGGATAAATTAGTGGAAGCTTTGTCACAGGTTTACAATTGTTGCACTAATGGCTGGAGTCATTCAGATTGTTTTCTTATGCACAAAGCGAGGAGATAACTTTCTGATTTTAAAAACATAAAGAAAATGCAAAAACTGCCTAAAATAAGAATGCCATTTCTTACTGCCGGCAGCATATAGCACCGTTAATCGATATACGAACATTCGAACTTTGTGCATGCCGGCAACCACAAAACTCTACCGATGCTCGTACGCCGTAGATGCAACTGCAAGTGCATGGAAGATACGGTTCAAACACGACTGTGCCGTTGCAAAAGGCATACCTTACGGGAAGCACTTGAGCGAGTGTGTTTACGTGGAATTGTAAGGTACGAAAACATTCTTGCGACGAGAGTACTACTAGCCAGTTCACAATTGCACCAAACACACACATTGGATCCAATATTTTCACAAGCCAACCAACATTCGGTGGAAACCATTCTGCTGCGGAATGGGAAACTAAGGCAGGGTAGTTGTTAGTTTTGTTTTTCCTTCGTGAGGTTCATTTGCGGTTCTGATAGGATCTCCGTCGATTGAAAACAAGTATCCTGTCAGTTCAACGGCAAGACAGAGTTATGTGTTTTGTAGGTGAAAATGCCGAAACGATCTGTACGAGACGTATGGTAGGTTGTCAATACGTGAAGAAATACTACTAGTGATACTACAAAGTTGATTTTGAGGGCAGATGGCCATAGCAGTCGGCCTTCACCATTACAGGTAAGTCGAATACCATCTACAAATGCAGACTAGTGACAGAGGGCCCAGGAAGCAGGACTTTGTTGATGAACCGGAATACAACCTCGACAACGTAGAAAAAAAAAGAAAACAAGAAAGTTGATTTTGACAACACAAATGAGAGCAATTTTGGTAACTATATTGAACGTCCAGTACATAAATAGATTTTCGGTACTTTAGATTTTAATACAGCTCAAAGTTTAACATTTTAACCCAAACTGTTACTTTTTTTTTCAGCTCAATCTTTGAAAGCAGTTTCTTAGCTCAAGCAGTTGAAATGGTTTCAAGTTTATATACTTTTTAAACTTGATATGAATTGGTGTGTAAATGGATATATCGCTTTTTATGTACTTAAGTTCTTTGATTACAAGTTTGTAAGTTGAAGTAAGTAAAAAAATAAATAATAAAGTACGGGTGGATAAATTTGGACTAATAATAGAGAGCTGAAAAAATACATAAAAATATAGTAAAAAGGCTTTTAAATTATAGATTTTTGCAAGATGTGAGTAGTACCAAGACATGATCAAAAAGCATAAAACCATACTACTCAAACAATAGAGAGTTATGTCTTTGCATCTCGACTGCAACAATGTTTCAAATTGAACTTTGTGAATTATAAAATATTATTCTTAACATTTGCACTATTTCTACAAAACTACGCATTCAGGTGAAGTGTGATGAGCCACATTTTCATTATGTTCTCAACTAATTGTAAGCAATAGCTACAGTGCGTACGCAATGTTGAGTATTTGAAAGGAGATATTTAAAAAAAAATTAATACATACATATCATGTTTAAAAAATGCACAAAAATGTGGTCTGTCATACCCGATGAATAATTGTAAGAAATGTTTGTTACTTATCACGGTGAGATCATAATGTTCAACACAACCTTTTTGTTACAGTAGGACAACTTAAAACAACATTAGATACAGAAACAATAGCATTGCATCGCTTGGAATTTCCCCAGAAGTTCATATTGCACGAACACATAAAACGTGAATTGAAAACTATACATTATTAACGTGTTCACGTTAATAATGTATAGTTTTCAATTCACGTTTACGTAAACGTAATCGATTCACAAATATTTATAAGTCATTTTTTGGTATTCATGGTACAATTTCGATTCACTTCTGTACTTCTCTAACTGCTAATTGGAATTTGCGTCACTAGGATATATTTAATAACAATAAATAAATTGAAACTCTTCGCGATTTGCTACAACTCATTGTATTCTTTGAGCATGAACTATGGTGGAGCGTGTATATAAATTGAGGAAATCTAAATTACTTTTAAATTACGAGCAAACCGAATTGTCGAAGGAATAAAATTAAACCGAATATTATTAATTGGACTGTAGAATCTGTGATTGTGTTGTGCACATGCAGCAAACAAAAAAGTCAATCGCTCTAGGCTAGAAACCGAACACATTATATTCATGCCTTCATTTCCGGGAAAACTGGTATCACATCCGATAGCTTATTGTACTGGGACCCAGGGAAAATCCGTTTAGCCCTAACGATCTGTTTGTTTTCACCGTACACAGCGCTTTAGTGCAAGCCAAACGTACCGTAAGCTAGCCAACATTTTTGGTTGAAAAGAAAGGTTTGAGTTTGAAACATTGGGGACGTTGGACGGTGCAGCTTGTTTCGATTGCGCAGGTACCTTCACACTCCTTCTTGGACCGACCGGTGTGCGAAATAGCTGGTGTTGTGGTCGACCAGCTTTTAGCAAGGTTGATGAAGTACGTTGCACCGTCGTGTGACGTGCTACGGGTGTGCCTAATGTATTATTAAAATTCATCACCTTACCCCGGCAGATCCCTGAGCGGGATGTTCCACTTTTCTAAGAGAACGACAAGCGATCCGGTGTCAAGGACATAGAAAATGTAGCCCGTTTGTCTCTGGAGGTTATTCGCTACACTAACTTCTTCCAGTTTATTTTCTCTGTTCGCATATCCAATGAACAGTTGTTAAACTGGCGAAAAATGAACTGTTTTCGAGACACGTGACAGTGGCATGGGAAGTGCAAAAAGCGGGAGTGCGAATAAAACGCTCTACCCAGAAGGTGTTTTATTGGGTAGCAATAAAACAGTAAGTTATTCCTTCGAATGTCTAATCAATCATTGGCGGACAGCTTTGACAACCCGAGTACGTTGGAATGTTGGTAGGTATTTTATTCATTGCTGGTTCGAGCACGTGCAACGTAAGTGCTTTGGCGGCTCTCTCTCTGGAACTTGAGCGAAACGGAAAGTCTTCTACAGCTGCTCGCTACAATGACCGTTCCCATTCGAATTGGATTTGTATGATTATAATTAATGGTACGGATTCAAAGGAAGGCTAGACACAAATTGCTCACTGGAAAGGGTGCATGGGATGGAGACGCCTGGTCATTGTGCAAAACAATACCGCATAAAGAGAGCAGAAGGAATGAATGGATGGTGGATAACAATGCCGTAAGCTCCAGAGTTACAGTGAGATCTGGAGTGTGAGACAACATGCCGACTGGCTGTTCAAATGACCGTAATCAGACGTACCGTAGGGAAATACCTTAATTATGATGAACGGATAACTCACCTTCGAGTTATGTTGCATAAACGAGACAAGGGAAAAGACTGACACAGATTTGGCTTTAATTTTATGTTTCAGTACAAACTAAAAATCTTTACAAGAAATAGGATGTTAGTTAGAATTGCAAATGTAAAAGTTTATTGTAAAACTCCAAGTGAATTTGTTTTGTTACATTTTAAATGTTTGAAATGTAACAAGTATACGATATTTAAAACAAAAATGAAATCACGCGTTGTAAAATCAAACACTTTGCATTACTGGTCTGCTGCAGAAGAGTTTAACGCTAACCTTTATTTTTTTCGTTTTTAATTTAATTTGCGCCTAACACATCTCCTCATTACATGTGGAGCTTGATCTTTTACAGTCATCTTTATTCATGTGGTATCGAGAAAGGTTACGGTTATTTTGCAATTTTTCTTAGCCTAGTTAGAAAACTTTTAATTTAGTTGATTATTTACGTTGATTTATGGTGACGAATAGATTAAAGATACTTTTCATTGCGAGCTCTAATTTAAAAATCCAAAACCTTGGCATGTTAAACTTGATATCGTAAACTTTCAGATCGACTTCAATAAAGCTAATAGCTATTTGATAAGACGATGGCTTGATGGAAACAAAGTGTAAGAGTTGTGCTAGTATTATCAAATGCACTGTGGCGGGTTGTGATATTGCTTTATCATTTTTCTAACTCTTACCAACTCAATTCGGAAGAAGCTTCCATCGGTTTGATAGATGATAATAAATAATGTCTGATTCAATAAACGTTAAGCGCCACAGCGTTCGAATATGTCCAGCATGGGTGTCTAATACCACTCATCGAATGTGAATAGGTGGAAGTGTCACGTACAGCTGGCGGATCTCTAGGGTGTAAAAAGGGAAAAAGTACCTATGCGGTCTTCGTCGATGGCATCTTTGGCACTGAAACTGATTACTTATTAATGCAATAAGTTTTCTATCCTTCATTCACCTTTATTCATCTCTGGACGGTTCGGATAATGCAGTATCAAAATGAGAGTTTCCTTTTCATACAAACATAGCACTGTGTTTCGAAGTGTTCATCGAAGAAAGTTCGTGTGTGGTGATACGAGATAAAGAATGGTGATACGCAGTCAATCATGGACTAAATACTCCTGTAAAATTTGTTTTTACTTGATTTTGTTTTGATCCAAATTCCTTTCCCCAAATGGATAGGCTGCCTATTGCCTGACGATCCCCTAAAGATGCTAAAAGTGTGCCAGAGTATAACCACTTCACAGCGGAGAATGAAGCGGTAAAGTTCCGCGTTTAGTAGCAAGTTTTGGAAATACATTAAATTGTATTATCCTTCAATTGTATTATCCTTCCGTGAAAATTCATCAGTTAATGGGCATGAGAGAAGGTTTAAAATCGCTTAGGACCGTAATACCGAGAAAGCTTTCCACAACGGTGACTTTGGAAAATGTCAGTTTCCGTGTTGTCTTTTTAAATACAGTGACAGTTATGTAAGCAAATACTGTAACCATGTTTGAGATTTTCATTATAAAAAATTTGGTCGTTCCTAAAGCTTGTGGTGGCTAAAACAAAAGCGCGATTGTAAATTTATTCAAATTATTTTTTTTCTATAGTAACGGCCAGACCGCTATCACTATTGCTATCAAAATTATTTTTATTGTTGCAAAATTGATTTGTTAAAGGGATTTTCGGTAAACTTTATCATACAACACTAGCGATAGTAGAAAAATACAATTGATTGCATTATTTGGCGGGTACTTAGAGGATGTTATTTTCTTTTACAAACAAATTAAACGAAGTTGATAAGAAATTTCTTTGCAAAAGTGATTGTTGAGTAACTCAATGAATAAACGATTTCTCTTTAAAATTTTCAAATCATATGAGCTGTCAATCTTCTTCTTGGGTGGCACATCAACCAAGCCCAAGGGTCAAGGTCTAACCAGAACACCATTGTGCCATTTGGTTCTTTCTGTGACTGAGTGTACCCCCATCCATAGCAAGATTGTTAATCCTGTTTCAATCCTAGCAGGATAGTCAATCCTGCATCCTGGGGGTTATCAATATTTGTCTATAAATATATGTTTTTCCTTCGAGCGTGCGCTTGATGCATTTTCTTTCACTTTAATTTATTAGCGCAAAAAAAAAGCGAAAACGAATATGGATAAACTAATTGATTTATAACTCTTTTCTAATGATATGTTAATATGGTAATGCATGGTTTGAATAAAAATATCCTTCATAAACATTCATTGCATAAAGATTGTGCTTAAAATTACAATCGCTTGACTAAAATTCATTCATCGACGAATATTACATCGTAACACAGGTGTTTTTCCGCTCCATATTTTAAATGTACAACATCTGCATCCATTTGGTGCATGGCTATCCAATCAGTTATCAACGTCAAGGTTAATACAACTGCATTCCAATACGTGTTTGACAATGCGTAAGCCGTGGCTATCCCAACATTCCTGTTTTGTTTCTCACTCTCCCCACATAAAATCCAATTAATCGATGTCTAGCCAGATCGCTTTTTAAAGGAGGCTTATTTCACTGCTCCACTGTACATTCCATGGATAAAAGCATTAAAATTTAAAACAATTTCCAAACATCCCGTTCGACAGACTGCTACTAGACATCTGAAGCCACACCACGGTTCGATAAAGTGTTTTACCATACAAACACACACATAACCGTGTGGTCCGTAAGTATGCATTTGTACTTGGGAGGATTGGGTGACATAAAATAACCGAATTACGCGCCGGAACACCACGAAACCACGAATCAAATATTCATTGCCATTTCCGCTTCATTTCTCATCGATTCTCCCATCTATCCATCGATGGTGGTGAGAAACTCTGAGGACTAGAACAAACGGTATCCAATGTGAGGAAGGAAAATAATGGGCGGAACGATGGCGGGAAGTGCTGTTGAAGAGTGGTATGGGATAAAGGTTGACGGGTTGATGGGTTGATGGGTTGATGGCATGGTTCCGATCGATGCTGTGCCATTTTGGTTCAACTTCTGAGCTGATGGCGTATTGATGAGTTGCTGGCAGTGCTGATGGTGGTGGAGATGCGCCAACCTTTATCACATTCATTTGTCGAACGATGGTTACACTGTTGTTTTGACTGTGTTTTGACATCGTCAATTTCCGGTGAACAGTTTCGGCACCAAATGGACAGGAATTGACAAAATTTGGATTGAAGAATGGGTATGGCTCGAAGCAAAACCATATCAGTTGGCTGCAGTGCAGTGGTGCTAGTGTACAAAGCCATCATTTTAAATTAACAATAGAAAAGTTAGCATAGCGCGAATAAAACGATAACAAATGGAAAGTAATGCAGCAAATTAATGCACGCATAATTTGTTGTACAATTTTCTAGTTGGCGTGTATAAAAGTAATTTTATTTTGGGTGTGTATATATGAATATTTGAAAATTTTAGGAAACTTTTCAGATATCATGAATGAAACAAGTATTATATATGGACCAAACCTTATAAAAGTTTTTTATACTAAATTTAGGTGCAGGTCGGTTTCCATTAATGTCGTCAAAACACTTAACCATTAAACAGCAAGTTATGACTAAACATAAACAAACCTCTTCCATTGCGACAGCATACTAACAACTTTACCCACGAACCAAAGAACTTTCACTTACAGACACCCGGTTATGGAAAAGTTTTAGTACAATGCCATTACAATGCGGAATAGAGATCAAGTTTACCCGGTGGTCCGGTACTGACAGCTGGGAAATCGTTAAGAGAAATGTGCCAATATAACTCAGTAAAGTGCAGTCCCCGCTTTGTTTCATGGAAGTATAATATTGCGCAAACACTTGCCTATTCAGAGATATTGCGTACTATTGGGAATACAATACTGAGAGTTTTACTATGGTACTTGCGTGGATAAAGCTCTAAAACGATCGCATTAGCTAGTTTGGTTTCATTAAATGGTTTATTCGTGATTTTCAGTGCTTCTGGGAATCAAAATCTATTGTATCAAGTCGCAAGTGCTCAAATATAATCGTAAAGGAATGTTTGAATTGAAGAAAATAGTCCACAACAGAAGCTAACGAAATATATCTACTAGTATACATGAAATATATCTATCTACAGTATGAACTGCTACCGAAAACCATAATTTACAATTTTTGTTGAAGAACACTTTCAACAAAAACAAACTAAGAGAGGAGATGAAGGATCTTAAATCTGGTTTACCAGTCCAAGGAGGTAAAACTTCTTAGTTCGGGTCGTTTGAGCAATCATAATTACAATGAATAGGCTAGTACCCTTGACACGAGGGAGTCGTGCCACCGGTAGGTACAAGTAGACGGTAAGTTTTTAATTGGAAACAAGTTCGTTGGGCTGAACTTTTGTTCAGCGACAAAATAGGCGAAACTGCTGGCATAATTTACCCTGCCAGTTGCACGATGAAGATAAATGGGTGGAATCGTAGATAAACAGTGTGGCCCTATGGACGGATTTTGGGGAAAGCATCACTAGCACAATGCGGTTAGGAAAATTCTAAATCATGCTTCCTAACGCGAGAATTTGGAGGTGGAGTTGAGAAATGATAAAATCTAATATAAATGCAAATGGATAGATAATGTGTAGGACATTGTGCGGTGCAGACTATAGCATGCACAATAGATACGCATAATGGTTGAATCTTAGAACGATCTTAACTTTTTATTCTAATTCTTTGTTTCAGTGCATGTTTTGAATGTTTTTATGTACAAATTATGCTTAATGTAATGAGGTTTAAAGAAATTAATACACAACGCACAACTTTTCAATATTCAAATACGTCTGTGGTTAGTTTGGTATGCTTTTTTGCCAGATGCTAGTTTGGTGACTTGCTATTAATGACTATAATAACCATAAAATAATGTTACATGAATTTACACAATCGGATTTGATTTAACTTCTTAGGTAAATCTACCATTGTTGGTCAAGGTTCTACTAGCATAGCTTTCTGTCTTTCACACATGTGTGCAGCTTTAATTAATCTAAAAATACTTGCTACTAAAAACTATCAAGTGAGCTGCTGAATAAACACTACCAACTTTATCATATTTAAATCTTTTTGCAAATTTCTTATTAATGTATTCAGTTAGATTCCCACAGGCTAAACAGTGTGCTACACTATAACACGTATCCTTCCGTAAAGTGTTTCATGTTCGTGCATTGCCATTGCCTATACATTAATGCAACCGCACATCCTTACTACCAGCCTTTCATTGAGGCGCTTTATACGAAGAAAATAAGAGTCTTCCCTTCAACCTAACGGTACCGAGAGAAAAAATAGCCAATTCTTCCATTTCCATGCTGTAGCTCATCATTGCTGCAAACGGGTGCCGCTGCTACTGCATATTGCATGAGCATGAGCGTCAAACGAGAACATAAAAGATGAGTGTCCACACGCCAACCGGCATACATTGCATCCCATACCGTGAATCGTCCCCCATTGTGTGAGTATGGCAATTACATTCGTCATGATTTCCAACATACATTTTATTATCCCACTCGCACGCCCGTCATAGCTGCTTGAAAAGAGGATTTTTCCGGTTCCAGGCACAGAGCGAGAAAACACCCAACACACCAGATGAATATGCAAACGAAACTAACACTTGGCCGTAAGAAGAAGCTTTTGTGCTAGAATTTAAAACACTCGTATTCCGTTGAAACAAACTAAAGTGACCAGAAAGCATACGGCAAATGTCCACTGAGCACGGCACTTAGTTACGATTTTTATAATACCGTTGCTGATAGCCCACTAATGCACTGGATTATATGCAACTCGTAGTACTGCAATGTACCTAGTACTGCATTTTATTTCCCAAAGCAGCGTTTGAAGGTTGTGTGTTAAGCATAGGGATTAAAAACAATTTCTCTATCTGGATATAACAGAGGGAACAATTCTCCAACTTACTGCAGATAAGGTTTTTTCTTTTTGTTTTGTAAATTTCAACGATTTCCGACAGCAACTTTAGAATGTCCGCATCGATCGGAGAGTAGAGGGATAACAAAGCATTCTCGACTTGTTCACGCGCAAACACAAGAAACATTCCACAGGCACACGTAATGTTGCATGTTTTATGCTGCGGTATTCCGTGCCCACCTACCAACCAACTGGTTGTGTGGTTAAGATATATCCTGCTTGTATTTTTTTTTCTAAACTGGAGTAAAATCAAATAAACACGCAAAATGACGATTTGAATCCTCACAGTGCAAACGAAAGGAATTTCGGAAGCAACAGTTTACATCACTTGAAATGCATATTTTATGGTCAATGTTGGATGTGTTGAAAATTTAAATGCACTTGTATACTGTTTAACTTTGTTTATTGAATTTAGGGGGAAAAAAAGACTTCGTTTTCACTTTATAGTGTCCACATAACTTGAAAATTGGTTAACAAAAAATACCAATGAAAAAAAAATACGTCACTAAATAGGGATATGTGAATATGCGAGAGGTTACGAGACCGTGTATAATACCGACAGCTCTGCAGTTTTATTGTAATAACTGTACTTTATTTATAAAATCTGTTTCAAAATTTTTAGCCTCTCTAAACCGGAACAAACCGGTCAATTGTCAAAAATAAACCATAAAACAAATACGAGAGCTTCCGGACTGACAGTAGATGAGAAGTTTTTCTGCTAGCGTTAAAGTAATTTTGTCGTATTTTCGACAAGAGTTACAGTTACAGTTTCCGAGTTAATAATATTGTTTTTGTACAAAGGCGTCTTGGTGGTCTAAGTGCCTGTCATATACAGCCCGACGTTGTATCGAGGCTTATTTCATTTTTTATAAGAAGTGTCGTTTAAGCAACACGGCCTTGTCGATACTACCGAACTGAAAAAAGTAGACACGACAAAAGTATTACAATTGGTTATTGGAAAAACCTGATTGTGTCGGAAGCTCCCGCACTTCTCCTATGCATATTGTCTTAATGGAAATAACTTAATCCAATGTCCTTTGCTAAAATCTCTGCCAAAATAACTACAGTAGGACATCGATTATCCGGGGGCTGATTAAACGGGGGACGGATTATCCGTGACTCAATAATTAGACAGCTCCAGAAGATAATGTTCTTTTCCATATGGTTGAATCAAGCTAAAACTAGAACCACAAGGAAAATATTTTCTATATATTCAATGCAATATAAGTGATAAATTCTTAGCTTTTTTATTAACACGGACCGCTCCGGATAATCGACGTTCTACTGAATTTTCACTCATCCCCAAACGACTTTGCCACGCGTAACACCATTTAAAGATTGCCGTAAGCACGCTCGCTTTTTTCGATCGGTTGTGAGGTGAATTTCATTTCATTTGGTAAATATTTCGATTGCACAACTTTTCTCTAAGTGCCTGCAAATGGCGGACAGATTCTGATTCTAGCGATGTTTCTTGTCGGCAAACGATTGTGCAAACGATTTTTCTTGCTTCATTTTTACCCATCTCCCAAACGGGATCTTTTTAATGGTTTCCGCGCCGTACAAACAACAAACCATTCGAAAAATGTTCAAAAACCAACATACACTGGTAGGAAGATGTGCCGGGAAGCACATTGGCTGGGAAGCATCCGTACGACATGAGGTTGCCGGGATGCTCATGTGCGTTGCGTTTTTATTACAATGAGGAGAGTAGCTTTTTCTTTGTTGTTGTACCCCGTATTGGTTTTTGCTGCTTCATTTGAGTTAGGATAAATATTGAATGAACGCTCCAATAATTGAAAAGAAACAGCATAAGGGTTTCTTTAAATCTGATAAAAATGGCCTGCAGAAAGGAATCGTCTCCGTTTCTTACGAATGAAATGTTAACCTATTTTTGAAATGTTATTATTGTTTACCACATGCATAGAACATATTTGTTATTAATGTATGAGAAATTCTTTTGTTTCACTTTTAATTTTATTCTAAAAATTTAACAAATGTATTGATACATTTCAAAGTACTATATATAATACTAAAATAATAAACAATTTACTAAAATACTATACTATTAAAATACTACTAAATACTATATACTATATTATTCAATTTATACATATTATTCTTCGTATACCCTTCCTAGGCTTCAATCATTTATGGCTCCTTCAAACTCGACTAACAGTTTACTACAAAAACGATATTGTGCAGCACAACATTAATTCGTTTCATGGCTACGATTACCTACTTACTTACTTACGTTCTACGATTAGCTCACGAATATTTGGAATAAATTGATCAATTTATTTTCTATAATTCAAAAATTCACATTCACGATTAAAATGCGGATTCTATGTTATATATTGTCTCATCGTTGGAGATGCGATCTTGCGTAAGCACTTTACTACGTGCCGATAACACGATGACAAACCAGACGGCTAAGTTTCTCGGTGGATCCTTTGTAATAGGACAAAGGGTGCGCTAAGCCCTGGAGAATGAAGAGGCACTTGAGGGCCAGACATCTTAAAGCCGAGAGTGAACAAAACAACCAGCCTGGCATTGCGCTCCAAAACTACAACACCGTGAGCCGACCCGTGTTTGATTCGCATGACTAAACTTCAATTATGATCGATTGGTCAGTGCTCATGAATCATGAACCAAAAAAGGGAGCGGAGAAAAATGGTATTTGGATTAAAGGTTTCGTTCATGATGATGCAAAAATACGGAAAATTTGGTTTACCATGGGATACAAGAAAAAAAAAGAAACTCCTTGATACGAAGCGGCAAACATCTCAAGCACGATCAGCGAAAGGATGTACATTCGTGGTTGATTTGATTACGTGGTAATTTGATTTGACGATGAATAATGGCCATTACATGGAATGGTTGCAAATGGGTCTGCGTTACTGTGGCTGTTGCCTGATGTTGCTAAGTGATTTTGTCCTTTTTTTGTGACGAGAACAGTACATGAAGCATCTTATAAGAAAGTAAACGGTTAAAAAGGATGCTTATAGGTACCGGCACATTTTGTAGACAATTTTTTTTTGCATTAAAGTTTCCAAAAATCTTCTTGCATGGTGTGTATTTACAAGAATATTTGGCCACGTAGCACACCATTAGCACAAATAGTTTGCTATTACACAGCTGACCCACACTAGCTGTGTTAAGACCATTTGCTGTGTTAAGACCATTTGCTTTTCAAAATGATAACAATAATCCGTCTAACGGCCAAACCATGCCTTCGTAGTAAACAATAAAAAAAAAACATTACAATTATGGAAGCAGAAATTCTGGATAATCACAAATTCTCTGCACGTCGCTCCGTGCCATAAGAGAGCGGGCGAAAGTTTATCTGATGCTTTGTATTTGTTCGGCCGCTGCCTGCGACTGACACATGAAAACATCTCGCGAACCACGCCTCTAGGTCAGCTCAACGTTTTCATTCGTTCATGGCCAGATGGAACGCATTCTAGCACTGGTACTGGGGCTGAGGCCAGCAAAATCTGTCAGTAACACATACCGCTTACCATCGATTATGATGGTTACGTTTAATTATTTTTTCGAATGCCGGAATTGCCAGGCACGGGTTTCATTGAATTTCTGCTTGAAATCTTTCTATTGTGCAGTTTTTTGCCTGTGGGCTTTGTTTCTATTGCAATTTTACAATTATTTGAAACAAGATTGTTTTCACCTTAAACATTTTGAATGTGAATTTATTTAGAAAATTTTAGGAAAAATTTAAACATACATTAGCTCGGTGGTCTAATTGATTGCGGTGTAGGCCTGTTTCATACGATCATGCCCGACGTTACAACGAATCCCATTCGGACCGCTGTTGCTCCCCATACGCAGGATTGACTATCCTGCTATGGGCACACTGAATAACAACGTCCTCCCATACGCAGGATTAACAATCTTGATATGGATGGGTACACTCAGTCACATAAAGAGCCAAAGCAAATTAGTACTCTGGTTAGGCCTACTGGTTTGTTGTGCCACTCAAGAAGAATAATTTTCAATAGCGGAAAACAATAGGGAGTTCCGTTTGAAAGATATCTATTGATATGGTGTTATACTGCAAACTAAGAAATAGTTATGAAATTTGATTATTTTTGGTGTTAAGTATATTATGAACAGCTACACATTCCGCACAATATTCATGTTTCATTTAATTAGTTAATATCCACATCTTTGGAATATCACATCATCTTTGGACCGCTAATCACCAATAGATGTGACTAGCGTGTTGTACTAAGTATCCAAAGTAATGGAACGCCTCAGATCCTTATTTCTTTCCAATAAGGCACGGGTAGCTCTCGATCCAATATATTGATTGTGATAACCAGAAAACATAACAAAACATCCACTACATGATTACCACGATGAGTTAAAAAGCTACTCAAGTAAGCTGATATTAAGGAGGATGCTCATTTTAAAATATATTAATATTTTTTGCACCTTTACTTCTGGTAATTTTCTTGAAATTGGTCAGTTGTTGAAAATTGTCAAAATTTGACGAATAAAATTGACGAATAAAAAATTCCGTAACATCATCTAGAACTAATTCAAAATCCGAATAAAGATCTTTCAGTAGCATGTTTTCTTTATTTAAGTTTTATGCTCAAATTAAATTAATTGATAATTCAAAAGATTCAAAAGATATGTTGTGGCGTATGTTTATAGGATATGTTTCAGGAAGCGAAGGATGTATTCACTAAAATATTTAAAGAATATTATAATTCCGGCGAATACTTGAGACGTGCTCACATTAAACTATATTGAAATTGGAATACAAATAAATAAACCTGATATAAAGCTGAATCGACTGACACATGGTTTCTACCAATGCAGTTAATGTTGTATAAATAACACATATCCTATTTACACATGATTTGTTTTATTAACCGAAACATTGTGATGTAGTTGAAATTTTGCACTCCAGCGATCGCTTAAATTCGCCCTTGTTTTGACCCTTTACCCAAACACACTATGACTACGGCCACGGTATTTGGATCAAAATG
>KB671676.1:619695-668930 GCA_000349105.1 Anopheles epiroticus
AAAGAGCCAAAGCAAATTAGTACTCTGGTTAGGCCTACTGGTTTGTTGTGCCACTCAAGAAGAATAATTTTCATTAGCGGAAAACAATAGGGAGTTCCGTTTGAAAGATATCTATTGATATGGTGTTATACTGCAAACTAAGAAACAGTTATGAAATTTGATTATTTTTGGTGTTAAGTATATTATGAACAGCTACACATTCCGCACAATATTCATGTTTCATTTAATTAGTTAATATCCACATCTTTGGAATATCACATCATCTTTGGACCGCTAATCATCAATAGATATGACTAGCGTGTTGTACTAAGTACCCAAAGTAATGGAACGCCTCAGATGCTTATTTCTTTCCAATAAGGCTCGGGTAGCTCTCGATCCAATATATTGATTGTGATAACCAGAAAACATAACAAAAAATCTACTACATGATTACCACGATGAGTTAAAAAATCTACTCAAGTAAGCTGATATTAAGGAGGATGCTCATTTTAAAATATATTAATATTTTTTGCACCTTTACTTCTGGTAATTTTCTTGAAATTGGTCAGTTGTTGAAAATTGTCAAAATTTGACGAATAAAATTGACGAATAAAAAATTCCGTAACATCATCTAGAACTAATTCAAAATCCGAATAAAGATCTTTCAGTAGCATGTTTTCTTTATTTAAGTTTTATGCTCAAATTAAATTAATTGATAATTCAAAAGATTCAAAAGATATGTTGTGGCGTATGTTTATAGGATATGTTTCAGGAAGCGAAGGATGTATTCACTAAAATATTTAAAGAATATTATAATTCCGGCGAATACTTGAGACGTGCTCACATTAAACTATATTGAAATTGGAATACAAATAAATAAACCTGATATAAACTTGAATCGACTGACACATGGTTTCTACCAATGCAGTTAATGTTGTATAAATAACACATATCCTATTTACACATGATTTGTTTTATTAACCGAAACATTGTGATGTAGTTGAAATTTTGCACTCCAGCGATCGCTTAAATTCGCCCTTCTTTTGACCCTTTACCCAAACACACTATGACTACGGCCACGGTATTTGGATCAAAATGTTCGCCGAGAACTCAGGGCCATCCGAAAACTTTGCGGCAAATTGATTTCGGGATTTAATCATAAAAACACGCGAAAAGCCAGTTTATCAACATTAAATTATTTATAATAATGTATTCCGTCAAATACTTTCCAAAAAATATCCCCAACCTACTACACGGATGCACCATATTGTTTGTTTACAAATGGCCAACCAGTTTTCGCCTGTTAGATTTCGCAAGATTTCGCTGGTCTTAAGTAATGACTCGTATCCAATAATACAAAAGAGTCAAACAAAAAATAAATTAATAATGATTGCAGAATACATCAAAAGTTTCCAATGACTACCGAAGCAATTCAGTTGTTTTTCTATCGTTGCAAAATATGGTCGATTTAATAGCGGAAACCAAGTGCCATGGACACGTTATAAACCATATGCTATTTTTCGGTAATTAATAATTTTCACTTTTATCGCGGAACCCAATTACATCTGAGCTTGAACCCTTGTGGTGCTTATTAGTTGGGTTGCTAAAGTCGGAGAATCAAACGTGTTAAATATATTTTTTTGGGGCAGGAACAGTGAAGCAGTGCTGCAAAGAAAGGAAACCGTATGTGGCGTTGCTAGGAGGGACTTTTCCACAAGGTTGGTAAAGAAACGGGAATACGAAATGTGATTTTAATTACATTTACTCGCCACAACACTGAACCCAAATGCACCCTGAAAGAGATACCACATTCTGAGTTAACACATCCAATGTTTCAAATGAAATATTAAATGGAACATAAAATGTGCAAACCACAGGGCCTATAGTGAGTGGTTTTTCCACCAGCGAACTTGTGTGTCCGAAAATTGACACAGACAATTTTATTAAAAACTCCACCGTTTCACCACAGCAGACCAGCTAGGTCCAGCCAATGAAAAATGCGAATGGACCACGGGAAAAAGGAATGAACTTTTAACGGGCTCCGTTTTCTCTGCTACATATGGGTCAGTTTTCTCCATGCTAGGAATGGATCCGTACACGCACACCTCCGCACGGAAAATCAACCGAGTAAAAGATATAAATTAGGATCTTCCTGTTAGGCTGCCCCGTTTGACCAGCCTCAGTGGTGTGGTGTGCATTTCGCCTAGCCAAGAGTGCTAAGTGAGTATGACGGTAACGGTTATTGCACCATATACACGGGAAGCAGTTCTGAAACGTCAGCACACTGCACACCTTTAATGATGTTGCATAATTTATCGTTTTCCAACGGTCTGCACTGCCGGCGCAGGCGAAGCAGACTTTTTCTAGACGGCCAATTTTTTCCCCACCTATCATCTCAGTATGAGGTTGGTTCGTACAGGAATGGAAAAGCCTTTGTATTGGGTCAAGCATTAAAAGGGCCTGGAAAATATTTTCAACATGCTTTGCTCACTTGCTAGAGCAAATAGAAAGGTTGCTTTTTATCGACAGTTATGGTGTTACTAGTATCATAAAATATTTTTACTAAAAAGATTTGAACAGGACCGATAGTGAAAAATGGATAAAAAAATAGAGTTTCTCATGATTGGTGTCACAAATACGTGAACGACGCAATAAATGTGAATTGATTTCCAATTTTCCGAATCGTTAGTAAAATTTTAAGAGAAATAACTTCTGATATATTTACGATAAATAAAAATGTCAAAATAAGTGACTGATAAATAAGGTTAACTTTGAACATTGCACATGTTATAGGTGGTAACATCTTCACTATTAGTTTTATGAATGTACCAAAAATGTAGCTAAACTACCCAACAAAACGCCAAAATCATCTATTTGTTCCAAATAACAGATTACATGTAACTACCACTGAAACGGGACACAAAAGATGTTTTTAGGTAATTGGGAAAATATAAAAAAAATCTTTGAAGTTTGTGATAAACGTAGTTTGTGATAATGTTCCAGTTGAATCGTGCCCATAAAGAACCGACGGTAAACTGTATAGGGTCGACTCCTCAACTCGACGTTTGACCCGAATCGAATAATGAAAACAAAGGAAATGTTGCCATTGCGTATCGCAAAATTCACCATCGGTCAATGCACTTCAGAACCTCCGGACAGACCAGTCGAGTTGGAATAATCTTCTTTCCCAAACAAGCAAAGCCTAATCGTACGCGCCATAAGCTTAGGAATAATCTCGCTTTACGTACAATGTTTCAGCAATGGTGCTGGCTTGCTACATCCAGGAACTTCCTACCACGTCCCAATCCCGTATCATCATTCCAGACAGATATTACTGCAATCCTCATTATTGCTGATCCATCATTACGGAAATGGTGGCCGACGTCGGGTGGAAAATAAATGCCACGAAGCCATGAGAGAATTGTAAAGAATCGTCCACGAGTTCACCGAGCGGGAAAGCGCTCGAAGCTGCGAAAAGCAACCACGATGATAGAAAAAGCAATTTCCGTCTTTCGTTCAACAAATTCATGGATGGTCATATTCCATTTCTGCAGTGGTGCCCCACAGTGTTTGCCGAGTTGCGACCGAACATCTGATGACGGTACAGTATTTTGGAAGGAAACGGACGATCCATCAACTCATCAGGAACCGAGCAGCTCGTGTCACTTACTCTGAAGGATGAAATGATTCCTCCCGCCAGCTTTCCGGAAATTTATCAACGCCTTAAACTACCTCCGCCAAAGGACTGAAAAAAGTGGACTTAATACCTCCCTGATCAGAGAAAGCATACCTGCAGTCAGGCACAAAGCAACGAGTTTCCACTCCGCTTGGACGGTAACCTGATTCGTTGTTGTTTCGCTTATACGCGAGCAGCAGTTATAACGCCTCAATCAAACCGCAACAAACAGTGCGTTGGCGTGGTTAGTTCCGTGCTGTGCAGTGACGCACTCGAAGCTCGATTAGTATCTCCCTAACCATTCCTTCCCTCACCGATAAGCAGCAAGTACCAATAACAGATTGGATGGCACGAAAATGCCTACCCATCCTTAACCGGGAAGTGAAAGGATATGTGGTGCTATTGAGATTACTGAAGTTGTTGAAGTTGTTTCTCTAGCTGTCTGTTTCGTTTAATTTCCATTTTTATCCTGTCAGTGTCATTGAAGGCAAATGTCTTTTAGCTCCAGCAGACGCTTTATGTCACTAATGCCTTGCTTGATCTTTAAATAGCACCCCCATGACCAGTGGGGAGAGCATTGTCGGAAACGGAAACAAAATTATACGCATCTATGCTTGGTAACCCTTAAGTTGGATGTATTATTAGTCTTTTTTTTGCGAAATCCTGGCAGCGCAATCAGTTTGGTTCGTTAAGGATGAAATCGTTTTTACTCACTTTTCTCACATTCTCTTTTCTACACGCTCAATATGATCAGCCAAGAAAAGCCAAAAATAGTCCAATTCAAATATGTTTTGTTTGTGTGAGTGTATCGACATCGTGTCATTCTGGAGTAGCTTCTCCATCGAAAGCACATTTCGCTTTCTTTCGCATTCTCTGGTGACAGGTGGTAACTAACCTAGAACTAAGAGGCCAACCGAAAAAGCTCCATGCAAAAAATGATTCACCATGGCTTGTTGGCTTTCCTTTCAGTAGCGCTCGGGGATTTTAATGGAAACATAAAGCCTTTCTTCCCACATAAAATGGGCAAGGATCCATCAACTATTAGCCAGCACGGAGAACCGGGGCGCGGATATCGAGGACGATGGCACACGGCAGCTCTATTATGTCCGACCGAAATGTGTCCACGAGGAATTGTAACCCTTAGTCAGTGATGTTCCATCATCAGCCCGAATAAAAGTCACGCGGGTCAGGATCATAAGGACGATGATGATGACGCCGGCGACGAAGTATTTTTTTGCACATTGATACTTGGATATACCACCAAAAACGTTTTAGTATCCTTTTCTACAACCTTTTCAAACAGACCGTGTGGTAACTGGGAGCGACGCAAATGAGACGCGTCAGTGACGGCTTTGTCGCATCAAGTTCTACAGTTGAAGTCTTGGCCGGTTAAAGGATGTTTGTTTTTCGGAATGGCAACTTTTCGGTTTCATTTTTTGAGTAAGTAGTTGAAGTCAGAGCTCTTGAAACTCTCTCTTCAGTGTAGACCTTATTTTTCAATGAGGATGCGACGGATGGGTCATGGTTTGCATAAAGCTTATTACCTATAAATCCAGAAGCTATTTGGATAGATCACGCTTTGCAAATGTCGGAAAACCATAATGAATTTCTTGGCAAATAGGGTATAGGAAGGTAGGTATTGTTATTAAATTTTGTTCCTCTTAATTTCGTCTCTGAATTGTGAATTGTTGAATGAATACAGGGTTTTAAAAATATACATTTGTATTGAATTACATGATTTTAGCATATTACGATAAATGGTATTAAATTAGCTCTTGTATTAAAGAGATCTGATCTACTATTCAATTTCATTAAGATTAAGACTAACTCTGTGCATGGAAAGATATATAAACATTCTACAAAACGCTATCCGTAAGACCTTCTTCCTCCAGGCCATTACGCTTTGCGGAGTATTATTTATAACTATTTAAGGCAAAGACTAATACTATTAGCAGCAATATGGACGGAATATATGGCACAAATCCAAACCAAGTCTGATTTTCACGTGTTGACAATTATGTTGATAAAAGTGAACATTTGTTAGCATAATTAGAGTTTTTGACAATATTTTGATTGTGATTAGTAAGAAAATACACTCCAAACAAAATCAAACAATTCGGAATTAAATTTTGGCAAAAATTTAATATTATGTTACGTTTCATTAATACTTTAATGTTGTAGGGTTATAATTAATAAAAAGGTGCATACAACTTAATGAACCCTACGAATAATGAACAGTTTGTTTTTAGCGTTTAACCTGAGCTATAAAATCGAAATTGTCTGCCACAAACATTACACACACAGTCAGGCAGAGTAGACTACTTAACCATGTAATAATTAATGTGAAAACATTCTACGCTTTTCCTGCATGTACACGATTGATCCTATAATGTATTCATCACTTGCTTTTCCTTTCAAAGACTAATAGCCGCAAAACAGAAACTTCATGAAGCGCTCTCTATGCAAAATCACGAACAGAATGTGGAGCAGTCGAAAGGAAAGCAATTGATTTGCACCAGTGATTTATTCGCAAAAGGCAAAGCATCCATTCAGGAGCACCCACTCAAATTTGGGCAAGGCCAATATTTACTTCAATTGTGAAACACGACTCGCAGGACCGCCAACGCGCTAAACTGGCATTTCATGAATGAAGAACCAATTTCTGCCAAGGGAAAAACAAGATTCTAGGAACGATTCCGTCCTACCAGTCGTTTCCCCACCCGCTGTGTTTACGGTCTGGCATAACCGCCAGCGCAATGTCCTTTTTGATAAGCGCCATCCTACGCACGATCCTTCACCCGTCCTTGAACTGGCGCGTGTCACTACCACTCGGTACGCCAGTGTTTACAATTTTTACAAAGGTCAAAAAGTTGCAAAAAGCAAACAGCCACAACATATACGTACAAGTTGTTAAACAACTTTTGTTGAGAAAATCCTTTTTTTTACACCGGCTCAATGCAATGACTAGGCCGACATGGTGGCTATCCTTGGTAACAGCGGTATTGAAAAAGAATGCTAGACGTCTGGTGCGTTCAGGGTTTCATTTAAAGTTTAATGTTTGACTAAGTTATACCGCGCTCAAGAAATTAAAAAAAAATGAGCTTCGTTTTTGCCGAGTTTTACGATATTGCGGAACTTAGTCAGACAGATCAAGATAAAAGGTCTGTTCTCAAACGGAAACAAGTGTAGACGGTTTACCATGTACTTAATTTTAAAAACTCAAATATTTTCGAAGCCAGTGTTGTCACTTCAAATTTAAGCCGTTACTCTACCAGTTAGCAGTATTTTCCTTCTCTGCGACTTGGTAGAGAATCGCAAACGACAAAGTTTGCACACACACACTTATAAATTATACCGCAAAAGACGTTTTCGCATTTAGTAGCTCAAAGCCATCTACTATAACCGATGCAAAAATATAATAAATGGTGTAGTGGAAAAATAAATAAAAAAACTGGGCTCCCATTAAAACCGTTAATGAAAAACCATTAATGTTTCATGTTAAAGAGTTTTCCATGCTTATGTATGAGTGAAAGGACATAAAAAGGGACTTAAGGGACTTAATAAACAGCTTGCAACATTTTTTTTATTCGGTAGTAACTGACAGGCCATAATACTCAGTCTGCAACAATATTTGATTTACAAATAATTTAAAAAAACATAACCATTATGAGGCCATTATGCAAATTTTTTTATCGATTAAATGGTTTCAAGTTGAAGTTGAAAACGTCTATAAAAATCATTAATTAAAGAAATATATTTCATATTTAATCCGACATCGTGCCTTCAAAGTGCCAGGAGGAATGTTGCATTTTCATGTCTATGAAAAATAAAATACAAATTTCAACAACATGTATAATCTGCGTATTTAATAACATTATTTATATGTATACTGATCATTGTTATTATTGTTAACTTCATTTTTTAATAATCACGGAATCATCAATGTACGAGTTTTAAATCCATCGTAGTATTTGAAGGTTTTAGTCTTCAAAAAAAAAAACTAAAACGAAATCGACATAACCTGCGACAGAACGAGAATTGGCCTGCCTTACAACAATGATGATTTTGTTTTTGATTGTTGAAAACGGTTTATTACAAAAAACAAAAACATATCCTACACATATTTAATATTAAATATCAAGCTAAATATTAAGTTGTTTGAAGGTTTATATCAACATATTAAGTTGATAATTTTGTATACAACGAGGTATATTGCCTCTGGTATAGTCAAATGTAAGGATGCAAATTATATATATGATATCCTCAAGGAATTACGCTTCAAAATAATAAAAAGTTTAATAAAGGACCACCTTGAGCTACTTCACAACCAAACAAACCCCGGTCGTCCCTCGTGCAATATATTCTCAAGATGCATCCTCACCGTTCATGCACATTCACTTTCTTTCGTGGCACACAATGCGCACCGCACATGAAGCATACTCGACCGATATGAAAAGCAGGTCAGTGAAGCTTCGGATGCAAGAAGAAAAGATTCCTTCATTCCAGAATCACCAATTTCCTTTAGAATGTAAATGAAATACAGATTTCCGTCCCAGCAAGAAATCATGAGTTGGATGGGTGTGCAATGTGAAGGTATAACAAAACTGTAGCGAACCCTTTACACACAACCCTCACGCAACTGTTCTCATTTCGCATGTTGTCAACTGCAATCTGTTTAGGGATAAGAAGCTACCGAGAAGGATTAGGCGCACTGTATTTTCCTACCTTGTATGGTTTTTTGTTGTCCTCTTCCATGTTCTCCGTTTTGATGTGCGTTGCTGCGAGAAGTGACTGGACTGATGTTTGGCGTCGAAACAGGAAACAAACGTGGCCCTGTCGAGGGCTTTTTATCACAGCGAGACTCGGGATTGCACTTTACGCACTTTACTACGATTCGTCACTGCACACTCGTCAAAAGCCACCGAAGAAAACGCGCTGATTAGACCGAAAACTTTAGGCAGAAGTACCACAAACAGAAGAAGCTAAATACCAGCGCACCTCTTTTTTGACAGCTGGCTGGCTGCAGCAAACAACAAACACGACCGACCGATCCGAGCACACAGTGAGTAATGTGAGATCAGAGCGCGTGAGTTGGTAAATTCGAGCTCCACCTTTCGCTAGACATGAGAACCGGAGCGGCACCGTTTTCGCGAGAATTTGCTCACGACTCTCTCACGGCTTGGTTGTTTGCAAACATCTCTAAACCCATGCGAACAAAAGTACAGCCAAAGCTTCTTCTTTTTCTTCCAAATCAACCGGGGTTATTTTTTGAATATTTTACAGCAGCTATCTCTTTTTTACTTGTGATCGGATATGGTCTACAGAGATATTTGGCCATCGCTGATAAGATGTTATATTTTATATTTTTTTAGTCGCTTTAAGACATGATTTTTATTTAACACTATTTTTATTTGTTTTTTGTTATTTTGTAATTTTAATTCTACAGCAATAAATTTACAAATTACCTGGCTTTTCTTCTTGAAAAACGTGCTTACAACAAAAACTGAACCAAAACAACGACTTCAAAGATATCAAACTGATGATCTGCTAAAAATATTCATTTTCAATGGCGCATACAATACATCATTAACCATCTTTTTTAATGATATATGATATAAGTAAAACTTGTCTGCGGATCTGTTTGTTTTCCAAAACCGGTATTCGGTAGTAACGGTCAGGCCATAATGCTTATCTGTTAGAATGTATAAAATAAAAATAACATTTGTTCTTTTATTTTCATTGTATTTCTTCCAATTTCTTTGATAGAGGGATCAATGTTCATTTTATAAGAATTCTTCTTAGTTTAAAATCCACGCGCTGTTCTATGCAGCTATACCAACGATAGTTTACATTCTGATAAATGAAATCAAAGTGAAGTTCAATAAAGAACATAATTTCTAATTTCGCAATTCATTAACTCTTTATTCCTGTTTTTACCAAATCAAACAACTTTCTTTGGAAATGATTAGACAAACATATTTGTTTCATTTATGCTTTATGCATTTATTTATGCATTTATTCATTTATGCGATACATCATGTTCAAGGGTATGTTAAATATTTCACACAGTTGCAATTACATCGATGTATATTAGATACAAAAATAAAATAAAATTTTTTTAGCTTGTGACTACAGCAACCATCTATTTTTAAATACTTAGAGGGAGTAGTCACTAAATCAAATAAACTTGGCATAAACACTCAAATATCACAAAAATATCCTCCTAGGTAATTCACGAAACATGGGCCTGTCTAGCTCGCTCTTCTCATGCAACAATGAACTCATCATGATGAGAAAGAGATGTTCATAAGCAGATGTGAGAGTAGATGTAGTATAAAATTTTTTCTCTATGTCTCGTTGGTCATCCCAGGAGGAAAAGCTCTTTTCGACACGTGCCGATGCTGTTTCCCTCTCCCATTCCATTCAGCCCTACCCGCCTGTGACCTTCCTCCTACTAACAAAAACTGCATTCCCGTGTCGTGCAACTTACACTCGCTATTGAGCGTATAAGCGATCACCGCTTTACGACCATTTGTGGAAAACTGTTCCATTTTCTAAAGCGCCGGACCCGGTGGATGGTGTGGAGGACAACTCCACACACTACTGTGGCGATGCATACCTTTTGAGGACAGATAATGTCACCGCTCCATATATGCTTTACCGGGGCATCTTGTTCACGGTGCGAGGTGTAAGGTTCATGCGACTGCTATTGCAACTGATGTGAAGGATGCCGATAGACTGTCAGCGCCGGTACGCGTTCAGGTGGAAGCTATGCCTGTCTAAAGTGATGATGCTTATGGTATTATCATGACATGCTTTAGAAGGTGGAAAGCTTCAATGAAATTTACTGCATGCGAGTTTTAACCATTTTTCATTTTAATTCATTTTAGTTCAGCCACTTCTAGGGAATAATGAAATAACCGATGGAATATGCAACCAATTAAGTTGATCTCGTACCACTTGCTCTCAAAACAATAAATATTATTAGATAAATATAAGACAATAAATATTTTATTTACTTGTTTAAAACTGATGGAAGCATCAAATGAGTTTTTAAAGTTTTAAGCGCTGTTAAAATAATATTATATGCCTTTTACCGGGTGCTAAATCACAAACTTTCCAGTTCCAGTCCAGTTAAAAAAAATCAAATCAAACTCTGATCGATTTAACATACTTAAGCAAACTAAAAAGTAGAGATGCACCAGAACGAAACTTTGATTTTTCTTCTGGTCCTTGCCGTATCCTTTTATACTGTTAGTCAGCAAAAAACTAAAAGGATTATATATTTGCACAAGAAGGTTGCTAGAACCTTCTGAAAAGGCATTTCCAGACAGTTCCTCACGTTGCAGAAAGTTGTGGCAGGACGTGCCCAGAGCGCAAGTTCAACCGTGACCATCGCACGGATGCACCAACAAATTCACACACCAACACACATGCACAAACGTAGTCCATCCAGACGGCACAGATTGCTCAATGAACCATTCTGTGGCGTCTGCATTGGTCCTCGCGATGCTCATCCTCGTCCGGGCTCGTTGGTGTGAACAAAAAAAAAAACAAAAAGGTTACGCGAGTTCATAGTTCCACTTCGGCACCATTTAAGTATGGTTGTGTTCAGGAGGAGAGGGCGGAGTGCTGAAGGGTTTGTAGTGAAGCTATTGAAGGGTAAATTAAATTAAACGTTTGGCAGAGGACGACGGAGTAAATCACACGACCGTCGTCTAGAAAGTTCGTCTTGTCCCTGTCTTGTCTGGTTCGAACGTCCCTATGTATCCACGACACCAGCCACGATGATAAGGGTGGTAGCAGCACACAAAAGAACGGTCGAACGACAATCGGTTGTGAAGGTCCAGGTTGCAGCATCTCATAAGCAGCGAAAACATCTAGGAGCGGTAAAAGAAGTAAATCATTACAAAATTCATCTCAAGCAATCTCGTCTTTGATCATAGATGACTTAGCCTCTCCTATAATCAGTTTTAAGATCGTATACAAATTTTGACATTTGATGAGGTAATGTAATTTAAACAGTTTTTCAAGCGCATGCAATGTCTACACTGTATTCCCTTCATAAAGGTCACCCATAATGACCGAGCAATTTGCTGTGTTTGTTGTGTCTGAGTGTGCCATCCTTTTGCAAAACGCGTCGTACCACGAAAACGGACGCATTTGCATAAAATATGCTCTGATTTATCATATGACCTTACTGCTTCCTCCCACCGGCATAGACTCATTGAATTGATGCAGCCCGCAATAAGGGAGCTATGGAAAAGTCGAACGAAACTGGAATTATTATGCCACACTGGTGGCTCGATGAATGATGTGACGCTGTGAAACGTACGACAAATGTCGTCCCTTTGCCAAGCACGTGCGCCTTTCAATGTATGCCCTTTGTGCTGAATCGATGAATTTTATGAATGAGTTTGAGAAAGAGGAATCTTTTACCATTAGTACAAGCACTAGGATAACGATTTTGATCCATTTCTGTGACTCTTTCGTTTTATGAAAATCTCGTTATGCAGTAATATATTTTCCCTTTAATATGTGTAACAAGGCAAATAATTTGTTCTACATTCGAATAAGCGTCTTTATGAACAGTTTATAACTATTTTTTATTCTGTAGTGACGGCCTGGCCGTATTGTGAGTTTATAACTATATCATTCATTAAATTACAATTGACAATTCATTAAATGCACTTCCTCTTCTTTCTATATTATCCCTCGTTAAGTTTCTACCCGTTTCCTTCGTCTCTGCACCATGTTGGCCATTCCTTCCCGTCGCACTCGGCATGTTAGTGACGATTCTCTACATGATGTAATTCGGAGTTTTAATACCTCAAAAGACCTCCACTTCTTCTTTTCGTTTTTCGATTACTTTTATAATCTTTTATCATCTATTTTTTATGCTTCTTTTACTGTTGGTTGGTTTATCTGTTATTTCTTTGCTTTTCTGCCTTGTTTGTCTAATTTTCCAAATTTTTGTACCTTTTTTCGTTATCGTTTGTTATGTTGTGTTTGTTTGTAGGCAGATGTGCCCGTTTTTTTACAGGATAACAGGAACAAAAAAAACAACCAAAAGTGTTCAAAAATGGCTGATGCACATACCACACACACGCACAAATGACGAACAAAACTACGATACTCCTCCTCCTGACTGCAGCCATTTTTATCATCAAAACACTTAAAGTTTTCATCGATCAGCAATTACAGTCTACGATACGATTGTAATTTGTTCCATTTGTTTGAATTATTGCGATTATAATTTGTTCCAGAGGCACACTAATTAAACGAAAAACTCGTTATGCGGATTCAATAGAACCTTCAACCCATATCGCTACAAGAACCAAACAAATGTATTAAGAACACAAATTACATTCTTACTGTGCTAAAATTTGCTTGTTAAAATTATGTTTATTGAGTAATTCGATTCAATCGTTATGAGAAAAACCCCTTAAAGAGTTAGTGGTTATAGGAGGGAGGAGAAAAACATTTTGATGAAAATTTTTAACATTGTTTAAGTTCAATAAACAAAAAGTTTTATTTCTTCATTATGGTTTTATGCTTTCTGCTATAACGTAACCACCGAAAACTTGGAAGCGAATGTGCTGCTAATCCTGTGCACAGAGTTCGGTTTGACTTCTTTGGACGCTTTTATGCGTGTTTGATGTTTATCATCCCTTACTATTCGTGTTTGTTCAAGGTGTGAAAAGTATAGTTTATTTTATGTTTATTGTATTTATTGTATATGTTTTTCCCTTACTTTTCTGTACAGGCAGTTATTGCACTCTTGTTTTAAAAAAATAGAAAATAGAATGAAATTTGCTATCACAGGAAACAAGTTTGTAGCAGAACGTAGTTTCGATCTACGGAACTCTGGGTTATGGGCCCAGCACGCTTCCACTGCGCCACTCTGCTCTGTTGGAATGATTCAGCCTTTTACACAACAAAACAGTGATTCATACCTTTTACTTTCGATATATTTGAATTCCCAAGTACAAATACAACAGTGACTAGCTTAATATTAAAACTAATGGTTTCATTTCCCAGCTGTGTCTTACAAGAAGTAAAGTAAGGAAAGGTGTAGTTCCACCGGACCGGACTCCGGTGGTAAAAAATCCAAAAATTCTTTGTGTAATGTATTTCGCACCGACAGCACCGTGGCGTTCAGTGAACTCAAAGGGATTTTTTCGTCTGAGAGTCCTACATACATTGCCTGGAAGGTACATAAATGCAAAATTGTTAGAAGGAACATAAAGGGTAGGGGGTGTGGGTGGTATAAATGTTTGCGGAAAGTCTGCAGCGGAAAACGTTAAGGCGACGGCAAATATTAAAAGGCGTGTAGCGAAGCGCTACCCTAAGAAAAACCACATCAATAATCGAAAGAATTTGCGCAAACAATACACTGGCGCTCGCAAAAGCAAATAGAAACCAGCAAGTGCGAATAGAGTTTCCATTTCAGGGATTTGGAATGGGTCTGCGATCTTTGCCAAAGTGAACCCTGCGTCACTATGTACATAAGTACGTTATTTACATTTGTAAGAAACAACATATTACGATCTTCCTGATTTGGTAACGGTGGGTTGGATTGTTTCACTTTGGTAACGGTAACTGATTTGGTAACGGTGGGTTGGATTGTTCCATTTTACACTATACCCACAGCCCACGCTTAATGACGCAAGGACATCTGCTGGACAGAAGCCGTTGTTTCTCTTGCTTCATGAATATTGTTTTTCTCTCTTTCGTCTGCATGTTTTTCCCTCGTGTACTTATAAGAATCGTCTAGACTGGTGATTTTACATTTCCTCTCCTTACTACACCTAGCGTCGAGCGCTCGGCCAGCGGAAAACCACCCAAACGTTCTCAGAAACCTTCATTCAGGTACGGGGAAGGAATGTCAAACAAAGAACATTTAAAACACTCCGATACGCTACCTTTCTCGGGATGTTTGCGCAACAGCAGCTAAAAAAAAGAAGCACCAAAAATGCGCCAAGGAAAAATCTTCACTGTTGCCATTGACACGAGCAATGAAAAGCCATTGAGATGAGATTAAAGAAGTCAGTTCGTTGTACACAATTTAATGAACGGTACGAAAGTGTTTGGCAAAGATTTAACGCATCACATGGTGCCGTTTGATACTGGTTTTATCAAAAGGTAAAATAAAATAATCACTTTTCCTTGCCGCACCGCATTTATGCTAGGTGGATTTATTCTGACTTCAGCGTTTCAGGTCGGCGAAGCAGATGTTTTGCTCCTTTTGTCTGTTTTGGTTCGGTCCAATGCACCCAGCAAACACCAGACATAAGACTACTTTCATCGTTCTGGAATACTTTGGCTGAGCGGCGGATGGGACTGTCTGAAGCCGGGAGAAAATAAACGAAAACGTGCAAATCCTCTGTTCTGGCTAAACATTACCATTTTCTTTTGCAAGTTGGCGTTGTTTCGTTCGTTTTCGGTTGGGCGTTGTGCAATCGTGTTCGTTTTCGGTCGGAAACAAAACGATGACCGTCGGTTGTACGCCGTTTTGTGTTGAGTTAGGTAAAGGTTAAAATAAGCGTAAGATAATTTACGTACCCTTTAGCCCGCGGTTAGATCATTTTAAGGATATTTTTTTTCCAATTTTAATGACTTCTTTTTAAGTAAAAAAGCTTGAACGGTACGTCGAAAAGGAAAAAATGGTTTCATAATATGTTATTTTAATTTACTTTTTTTTATGCTCAATTCTCTTATATAAGTTGAATCTCGTTAAAAGAATATATTACCAAGGAATCTAAAATAAAAAATTAACCTCATAAATTAATTGAATCAATCAAACTTGCAAGAAATGTATTTTTTTATGCTTAATGTTTTAGGAATCGCTTTTGTACGCTTGCCTAAGCTTTCGTTGTGTTTTCATACAGATTTAAGTGTCAATTGAACGAAACAAATTAGCATTACACATTATTAATTAATTACCAACTTAAATAGATAAATTAAATCACCAAATCCTAATCTCATAAATTCATACCTACAAGCAAAGATTAAAATCATCTTTGTTTTTCCATCATCTATCCTCCTGTTCGTTGGAGCTGTGACCCATTTCACCGACACCGACCAGACGAAACTTCATTCGGTGTACCGTAGATCAGGGCTCAACGAACCGGATTCGGATCCAGTAAGTATCCTTTGTTGTCTGGGACAACACCGGTGGATAACCGTGGAATCTTTGGCTTATTTTTTCCATCTTTTATATTTTCTTTTGGGCCCTTTTCTCGTTTATCTTATGTTCGCGACTACATCAACAGGCACGGTGCGATGTGTATAGAGGTTTGAAGGAATTGAAAGTCCACCTCACATCACACCCGGAGACGAGTGTTTCTGGAGAGTAGAGATAAATTCAAGCAATGTATAACTCGGCAAGTATTTACTTTGGTTATGTACACGTGCACATGTGTGCATCGATTTTGTAACATAACATGAAGAAACGTCATAAGCAAGCTTGTTCGGTGAGATGCTGAGCATCGAGACGCTCACCGAGAGCATTTCGACGCGATGAGAAAGGGATGCAGATAAAAAATAACTAAGGAGTAAGTGAAAAAGCAATAAAATCACTTCGGAAATTGTCAGCAGGGTGTGGTGCTCGCTTCTCACGAAAGCTCTTTTCCCCTGATTTCACATTCCGAGATGCTGAGTGAGAGAGCAAACGATGAGCAAATAACACGAGTACTCCCACAGAGAAACACCCGCGAGTGAGTTGAAATGAAAAGCTCCATTGACCTACTTTACGCTCTACTCGCTCACAATACCCCAGGAACACTACTAGCCCATATTTATCTGGTGTAGAATGTACCAGCCGCTCGTACAAGGGAGCTATCTGGTGAAAATTTTCGAATAGAGAAAAAGCCTTTTGCCATTTCCTTGCTTTTTATGAGCGTTCAATATTGGTCAGTGTAAGGAGTAAGGAGAAAATACCGTTACCGGTGTACTCAGGTGTTCTAGGTTTGCGATTGTAGTTTGTTTTTTTTTTTTTGTGCAATATGTAATTCAACTATGTATACACGAGGCTGATGAATTAGGGATTTCGCTTGAACTCGTTTGGTAAAACTGTTTCCAAAGTGTGAGGAAAGCCGGAGCTTTGTTATGATGTTAGGGCTTTCGTTATGACGTCATGCATAGCGGTTTACTTATGCGGATAAGCGGTTTACGAAACATAAGACGTCACGGATGAGTTATAAGTCAAAGTTTAGGTTTTCGGTGCATTTATTGTATACTATAATTCAATCATTAAAAGATAAAATTCAATAATCAGTGTTTTAACACACCAGTTTTACTCCTTTTATTCACATATCCAATTTTAATCCTATCAGTATCCTATATATTACATCAAATCCTAAACCACCCTACTCTAACTCTCGATGAAGGCTGGATTAGCATGGTCCTCCTCGTGACTTTGCAGCACATTTTCAAATATCTGAAACATATCAACAACTTAACCATGAGCACACAGGAACAAGTCCCAAACCATTATCACATCCTTACCTGATCCATCTGACATCGTGAAATCGTGTACCGCAGGTTGTTCGCCTGAGCAAAACGCTGCAGCTTGAGGAACAATTCGCTGGCCGTGTGGGTTGCTGTTGTGGACGCGCCAGGTGCTACCACCAAGTTTCCGGTGTCGTTGAGCATAATCGTTACGTGGCCATTTTTGTGCAATTTTCCATTTTCCTCCCGCAGCGAGCCGACGTCTGGGTGAATTTGGCACACGAACTGGACGGAATTCTTGTGCACAATAATATCCCGCGTCACATCGAATTCACGCTTGATAACCTGTAAAACGGTAAGGATCATGTCAGCTTGGCAAATGAAGTGTTTAAGCAGGCGTAGATGAGTAAGGATCCTTACTCTTAAAAAGTCCACTTCACGGATTCCCTCCAGATATAGCGTTATTTGATAGCTGTGTCCAAAGCGTTCCTTCAGACGGGTCGGCGTGTCTACTGTGAGAAGTTCGCCATCCTTTAGGATCGCTATTCGTTGACATATTCGATCGATTTCGGAGATACTGTGAGAGGTGAGCAAAATCGATCGATTCTGCGCGTTTAATCGCTCGATCGTGCTGTAGACGATCGAGCGTGTAACTGGATCCAGATCACTCGTCGGTTCGTCCATTAGAATGATTTCCGACTGGCCGAAACAAGCGACGGCTACGCACAACTTTCGGCGATTGCCACCACTCAGATTCTTCACAAGCACCTTTCGGTACGCCTCCAGATGATACTCTTTCAGCGTTTCCATGATCAGCTTGTCGATCGATTCAATATTGCGTAGCTTACCGTAGAAGACTATTACCTCCTCTACTGTGAGCAGCGGATCGAGGAAGTTATTCTGAGGGCAGTATGATGGCCCGTGCTAGAATTTAAACGGAGGAAAAAAAACATTAGACATGTTATTTGCAACATCTTCGCATGCAGTAATACTTACGTTACTGTAGAAGGTGAAACTACCCCCTGACGGAAGCAGCTCACCAGAGAGAATGGCAAAGATAGTGGATTTGCCGGCACCATTGGTGCCAAGTAAACCGAAACACTCGCCGTAATGGAGCTTGAAGGACACATCTTTGACTACTTCAAGACCCTTCGCACCGCCTCCACCACCGCCGCATCCGCTGTATCGCTTCCTGAGATTGTCCACCGACAGGATTTGATCCGCCGTAATGGACTTTTTCTTACCGTCCACACGGCTTATCACGGTGCTGTAGTCCGTCGTATCGACACCGTTCATCTCATGAACCTTCGGATTAGAACTGCCAACAATGCGGTGATACATTCGCTGTATCACTTTGTACTCGATCGTTACGTTCAGCAGCATGAATATCAATCCCATAGCCACCAGGGCAATGAGGTGTGGACGAAGCAGATCACTATGGATGGGCGATTTGTACGAATCAATGAAGTAACGCTTGAAGATCTCAGCCGTTATGTAGTTTTTGGACAATTCAATCAATCCATCGGAGAGGGCGTGTTGTGGTAGCACGAGAAAAGCACGGTTCAGGATATTGCGAATTCTTTCCGACTCGTCGCTGTCCCCGAGGATATCGAACAGAATTATGATGGTAAGGGTTCCCAGAGCCGTGATGACATTCAGACAGAAGATCGACATATTTGCAAAGCTTGCATCAGTGAAAAGCTTCTCAAAGAGATGAACTGCCGGAATCGTGGCAAAGCCGTAGAATACCAACAACAGACAGATGCCTTCTAGCTGTTCGCGTTCTACGTAGGCTGGTATAGCGAACACCTTGAACACGATCACGGCCAAACCAAGAGCGATGAGAAAGATCTGCAAAATGTATCAATGTTAAATGAGTCTCATCGTTATATCAACAGACCATGCTATATGTTCTTAACAAACCAGAGCATCCCAGATGTATGTTACAATCCAATAGGTGAAAACATTGACACCGGCCAGACGCTGTTGTAGCTTTTCACCTCGTATGCGTTCGTTTACTATGTACACAGAGGCACCAGCAATGACCAGGCTGAAGGCCAACAGTATAATCAGAGATATTCCAGCATCAGCTATTTGCTGCAACCTATGAGCAAAATAAAACGGAGAACGTTAACGTAGACAATAAGAACGTTGTTTCATCCATGCTCTACACGGTGAAGCAACACTCACATCGATGATACAGAAAGATCATCTTCCTCGATCTTTAACGGATGATTAATGGTGCGGATCGTATAGCTCGGATCGTCCAGTTCCGCTCGCAGCATCGCTGTATCCAGCATGTTCAGCCAGGTTGGCATCGAGTGGTAGCCCTTGTTGTTGTACCAAACGATATTCTTTTCCTTATTGACCGTGATTCCACCGTATCGCCGTTCTGTGTAATCGTACGCGGTAGACAAAACCCACTGGTAGGCATCATACGAAGAGTTAAATAATGTGCACACCTCATTCGTACAGTGACCAAGAATGTCTGAAACAATTGCATCCCGGTACTCATCACCATCGGTAGCATTGGTGTAGAATTCGGCTGACCTCGGATAGAGAGCCGTCGAAAAATTCACCATAAGATCGTGCTCCCCGGGCGGACGAATGGTCATGAAACCCATCGCGATGATTTCAAAGACAGTTGGTAGCGCGAGCAAACACACCAGCAGCCGATAATTGCGCAAGAAATGTCGCAGACGTTTGCAGAATAGCGTCCACATTATGGACAGGGTGGTAAGCTTAGCATCGTTGGTTTTTGGTCCATGGAAACCATTTGGAATGTGTGATGCAGACGTTCCATTTCCATTCTGCAGCATAGGATCGGACGGTGCCGGATCGTTAGCATTAACCGTGCTAAAGATGTTGAGCAGGTTTTCATTACGGATCTCGAATGACTCGATCTGTCTTTGTGATTTCAGCTGTGCCATGTGCTCTAGTAGTGGTTCAATGCTGCAAGCAAAAATGGAATAACTATAAGCCTTAAACAACTTCCAATCTTCAATCTCCCAAACTCACTTTAACACCTGACTGTCGTTGGTGGAGGATGTAATCTTGAAGTCCAGTTGATTAAGCGTGGCACTCATATCATATCGCAAATCCACAGTACCGTCCAGCAGTTTACTGAGTTGTGCAATCAGTGCCGTACGATCTGCGTCTGTTTGTTGTTTCATAAACACTCTCAAGTAAATTGTATTAGTGAATCGCTTCTTCAACTCCTCTTGTGATTGTTCCAGTATCGCTTTTCCCTGCATTAGTTAGAGTTATAAAGAATGAAATTGATTTAATCACTCACTTACATACTATTATCACAAACATACATTTTCCAGCATGACGATCTTATCGCTCAAACATTCCGCTTCATCCAGATGGTGCGTGGCAAGTATGACCGCACGGTCCTTGCGCAGTGTTTGAATCAGCTCCCAGATATACTTGCGCGCTTTTGTGTCCACGCTGCTGCACGGTTCATCCAAAATAACCAAATTCGGGGAGCCAAGGAATGCGATCGCAATACACAGTCGCCGTTTGAAGCCACCGGATAGATCCGACGCGCGATAGTGCTGGTATGGTCCCATCTTTAAATTTTCCAGCGTTCGCGAAACCTCTGTGTCAAAGCCACGGGTCAGCTTGATGCGTGCGTACAGCTGCAGATGCTCCTTAGCGGTAAGGTTTGGTATGAGCACATCATTCTGAGGACAAAGCCCAATTTTCTCCGCATTGTTTCTTATGCCGGAGATGAAATCGTAATCCAGCGGCAGATGAACGTCACCTTCGATGGGTCGTACCTGTCCGGTAAGCAGTTTTCTGTGGAATGGAGTGAAAACAAAAAAAAATGTTTCATTCCATATCGGAAGGTACGATTTGGTAGAGGGGTATTATTACATGATAGTACTTTTGCCGGCACCGTTCCGACCGAGTAAGCAGGTCACTTCATCGCGACGGAATGTGATGGAAACATCACTCAACACCTTTTTGCCACCCTTTTCGTACGCGACGTCCACGTTTCTAAGATCGGCACCGATGCTCTTGTCAAGTTTGATGCGCTTTACCGTATGGAATGTGGTTTCATCTGAAACGGGAGCAAGTGTAGTGAATTGAAAAGGTCAGGAAATTACCCACACTACGTTATAAATAAGCTGCATACCTTTCTTTAGACACTGATAAAGGTAGCCTATGGTAAAGTAAATCACGGCATCGAGCAAAATCATCAGAATGCCAAATTTGAGATCATTGTCTACTATCGCTCCCTGAAAGGCGCTAGTAAAATTTGCTCCACGATGCTGAAGCTCCATGCGGATTACGTGACGCCAGGCATAACAGAAAGCGGTCGAGAATGACAGATTGGCCACGAACTTTGCCGCCGTAGAAAGCGTTGCTCCCAGTCCGATAATAATAATGTACGGAAGGAATGTTATCAGGAAGAGTATCACAGTCGACACCGATCCAATGCTAGCGGAGTTGAAAAACTTCGAGCACATGTAACTGTATTAATGAAAAGACAGTGAAAGGAACAATGAATGATGTTCTTAAATATTTACAACTTTTGCAATAGCTTACCAGAAACCAATCAAACAGACTCCAAACAGCACCAGGTAACAGAAAAGGAATAAATGGCTTGAGTACACTAGAATGCCTCCCCCGTAGAGGATGATCAATCCAATGAGGAAGACGATACTGATTTCGATGAACGTTGTGACGATCCAAGCAAAGGTTTCCGAACCCGACTTCAGACCCATGGAACGCATCAGCATGGAATTGCCGCTCTCCTTCATCCAGATTTTTTGCCGCACCGACGAAGCCACATGTACGATCAACGCGATGAAGTACGCCATTTGAATGGCCTGCGCAAGGTAGAGACCCTTTTTGAAGCTGAAAAAAGCAAATGAAACTAATTGTTAGAGAAACCATCTGACAAATTGGTAATTGAAAATCACACTACTTACTCGTCCTTTGTGTACTTCGGATAAGGGAACTGCTTTGTGTAAAACTTTTCGTTTGCCACCTTGTACTCCACTTCATTGTGCTTTTTCTTGGTGCTACTTCCGAATAACAAATCAAGCAGCGATTGTCTTTTCTTCCTGCGAAGTACCGGCAAATACGTGGTGGTAGTGGGTCTTTCAGTGTTAGCATCTTGTTCGTCGTCGTCTTTAAAATCTAGAAAATCCTCCAGGGAACTACTATTGATGCCACCACCGAAACGATCCAACACATCCTGTGATACGTTCAACCGTTTGCTTATATCTCCATAGAATGAAGTTAAATTGTTGGTCATAGTCTCTGATGGGGAAGCAGTGGTAGTTGTGACTTCTTTCACTTCCTCATCACTGTCCGCTTCGTTGCTCTTATCGTCAGATTCTTCTTCATCATCGTCTCCCAGCTCCAGTTCATTGCCAAAGGATAAGCCGCTTTCGGTTGTTTCCTCTTGCTCTTTGATAAACTTTTGTTTCTTTGACTGTTTTATGATACCGATATCGACGGCATGCTGTATCTGTATGAAACCACGATGGTAACGCATGTCTAGCTCAAAGCTTGCCTCCGGTCCCGGAAACCAGAAACGGTTCCGATTCTCCACTGTCACCGGTGTGTCGTCTGTGCGCATACGAATTTTGTATGTGATTTCGTTTTCCACTGTGCCGTTTTCGAAATAAACACCCGCAAAGAACAACTTTTTGCGATTAAGCTCAAACGCACGATCTTCCATCGTTTGTTCGTCCGCCACCGGGATGAAACGGTCGGCCGAGAAACAGTCAAATATATTGGCAATCGTGTTTACCGCCTTGGCCACTTCGGCGTCGTGCAAAATACCATCCAGCATACTCTCGATCAGCTCGATATTCACATTATCACCGGCAATCATCTTTACCAGAGGACTCTTGGCTAGATCGATCAAACCTTGGAAGCTGTCGCGTACTTCTTGCTCCGTGCGTAACAGCTGCAAAGTCGTATCGAGAGCGCGGAAAAAGTCTCGCAACCGACCCATATCAGCAAAGGTTTGATTAGCCTAGAATTTATGCACAATTATGATAAATTTCCACTAGAGGGCCAACGCAATATTTAATGTTGCAGTTCGCAAATATCCCTACCCGCTTACCAGTTTCATGATTTCATCATTTCGCTCGTTCGTAGGCCCGTACAAAATCTTTCCCTGCAGTATCGGCTTCAAAAAGCGCCATGTAATCTTGCCGTTGTTGGTGTTTGTTACGTCCAGATAGAGCTGCTTGCAATAAGGCGTCGGCATTACCTCCAACTCGTCCTTATCTGGGCCTGCGTAGTCCGGCGTGTAGAAAATGTTGTCCACGTACCGAATATTGTTACTGCGCGGGAAGGGCCGACCGCACAGAATGTTTCCCGACTTTGAAAACGTCTTATCGTCGGAAAACAGTTGTAGGATATCGAACTGATCGCCCACTTTTTCGCGAATGGTTGGCAGCATCTTCACCAGACGGTCACCATTACCTGTAGTAAAGGGGGAGTAAGGTTTGCACATCGATAACTAAACGAAACACAGATCTAATGGTTCCCAAATGCCACCGACACGTACGCTCAATTTCTTTAAACTTTGGATGCGTCACGATCGTGGTAACGCTGGCGATAAAGTTCCGATCGATCGGTAATTTGATGATTGCATCGTACAGTGGCTCATTGTCTAGGATAATCTGGACGATGTTAATCACGGGCGTCACTGGAGCATCGTTGAAGTCTTCCGTTTCGGCGTAGCGTTTCACATCCTGGCACTCGTTCTCGAACGTGCAAATATAGGACTGGAAGAAGGGTAAGATACCGTTCGCCTGCAAGTTACGGGTCGGGAACTGGCAGTCGTTGATTTCCACCGCCTGGAATCGATTTCGCAGTATGTACAGCGCGGCAAATATCATGCACGGCCATAGATACTGTATGATCGTCATCCACTGAAAATTAGAGCAAAGACATTTAAATTTAATTTATTTACCACAAAATGCTTTAATGCTTTAAATTTTTTGTATGAAGTAAGAATGAGGGACAATGTAGGAGCCGTCATGATAACGAGCTGCACGAGCTGTGCAACGATCTCTCAGTTAAGCTCGCCCGACTCAATTGGGCTAGCTATGTTATACGCATGGACCCGAACGACCCAGCCCGTAAAGTCCTTTAAAGCCGTCCTCTTGGACAGAGAAGACGTGGTAGACCAGACGTCGTTGGCAGACAACAGTGCGAGGCCGTAAGTAGTTTCTTAGTTTGTTGCAGCAGGCCAAGTGTTTGTAGCGCCCGATAAGTAAGTAAGTAAGTAAGAACGACCATTGTCATTGTCGTTGTCATTGATCATTGTCGACAAGGACAATCGGGATCATCGGGAGGCCTAAGGCGGAAACGATACACACCCTCTCCACGACCCGACACACGAAAATGGAATTAAACGGAATATCATGACCACACGTGCTAAACTGACAGAGACCCTTGTTTTGATCATTGGACCTCTGTATAAGGACTGGATTCGACTAAAACATCCGAGTTCAACTGGGATAATGTTTCCTTCCATGACTGGAAGAAAGATATGTCTCTCAGCCATTATGCATTTGTCAAATGTCTTTTGATCAAATGTGATTTTGATTTTATAATACAGTCTACAACTCAGACATCAATGCCTAGTAGTTATATGACTCGGATTCACACAAAATAAAAATCTTCAGTGTCATAAATCTAATACCTACGTTTAAAATATAAACAAGTCCAACGGACAAGAATACCTATGAACCTATGAAATGCATCTTCAAACCAAACATTTGATTTTGAACCTATGAAATGCATCTTCAAACCAAACAAATGTATTTGTTAGACATTTTAAATTTTCTTCTCTTCCTTCTCAAAACAAAACTATGAAAGTTCACCAAGTAAAAATAAACCCATCATGAAGTTCAGTTGAGTATTGTTAATTAGTGACATTAAAAGAAAAGAATTGGAATACTACTGCAAATATAAAAATCATTTCTAAAGTTAATTTAACAAAACACATCCTCTGTGCTGATGATAATGATGATTGTGATTCATTCTCTTCATCGTTCCCATCCGTCCATCGTGCATAGAAAAGCACAAAAGTTTGCTCATGCATGAAGGTTTAGCTAAACCTTTAAGTTTTTTTTCGATTACGAAATACCGCACCTACGAGCTTGTAGAGAGAAATGCGAAACACGGGTTGGAAGAACCAGGAGAAAGAAAGTGTTGTTTCATAAATTGTGCTTATCAAAGTACGCAGAATGAACGGCGTCACGCATACCGCTTTGTCAAATAGTTGCGCCGGATGTGTCATCTCTGTACGCAATATTAAGACTGGTAAAAACAATCCGCAAATTATGGGGAATAGCGATGAATCAGGGCTCTAGAAATTGACCTACATAGATTATATTTCATTGCATAGTCCATAGCGTTTTTCGTACAGCGCCCACTTTCTATTTCGTCATTATTAATGTCGCCACCCATGTTAAGCAAAATAGTTTAAACATATTAAATCGTTTTTGAAAACATTTTGGAAATTTTGCGCTAAAAATAGTTTGTACAATACTTCTGATATTTTACAGCGAATCCTTGCCAGATCAATTTAATGCACAACTCACTTGCAGCCGATTTTTAACCAACACTAAATGCTTCTTTCACTATGCATTTTATTTGTGGATGAAGTATAAGAGCAACTGTTTTTGCAATCAAACATAATTTTGGCATTTAACTGAAGCTCAAATATGATTTGTTCTTGCCAAACTCTCACTCATTTTATTTTCTTTTTGGAAAGGTAAGTTCTGTGCAGGAACTTTTAATTTCAAATTTCTATTATTAAGGAATTATCAATCAAATTGCTGATAATTTTTGAAAGTTACTTCAGCAAACGATATGTTTGCATTTATTATCAGTTAATTTTGTTATGCGTTAGAACTAAAAATGAAATTTATACCAATCTTTTGACATTCCATTCTTCGTTTCAAATACAAAAAATCAAACATGAATGCTTATTTCACTGTTTAATTGTAATGATACTATTACTTTCATCTTTCGATAGTAAATTTATTTCATAGAAATATGGCTACAGGCCTGTCAAACATCACTTTAATCACCACAATTTTAACCGATAGTGAGTTCTTTAAATTTTAAAGCTTTATTTCTGTTACAAAAATATTTACGAAAACATGGTTTAATGATACTTGAAGCCTAATACTTCAAACCATCTAAAACACACTCTGGACTATCTCACAGTCCACTATATTTTGACCGGTGCCCACTGGTGAGCGGTAGGGACCACTTTGGAAAACACTGGTGTAGTCCTGTGGAACCGAGATAAGATTCGAGAGGAAGTGATGTACACTTTTGTAAGAATACAAGTTTTTACCATTTAATTTCTATTTTATAGCTGAAAAATACACTTACTGGCTGTCGTATTCGCACAAGATAGTCCTTGTTGAGGAGGGCCCGTATTTGCATGCTGTCGGCATGCTTGGATAGTTTCATGTTACCGCTCCCGTAGTGAAGTGTTCTCCCGACGATGTTAAATGCGGCAAACCTTGAACTTTCACCTTAAGTTGCGCCACCGAGTGGCGTTAAATGCGTGGCTTTCCTTCGCACAACACACGGCAAGTACTAACAAAAGGTTGTCAACTTGTCTGTTGTTGTTGTTGTTGTTTTTGTTTTTTTTGCTTTTGCCTACCGTTTGCAACCTATCTGCTGCCCCGAGCCATGCCGCCAAGAAACGGGTTACTACGATGATTGTTTACTATCACGCAGTGTTTTGGTAGATTTGCAATAGTTTCACTTGTGTTTAATCGTGCTTTAGCAGTAGTTGCTGTACTTCTCTTCACCTATAATCACCTTTACTCTCCACTCTCTTTATTAAGGTAGCATAACGAGGATGCCCTTTTATGCTACCGGCGGCACAGAGCATGGAAAGCTGGTAATTGTGTTTCGCACTTTCCTTTTACCGCCAGCAGTTACGTTTTCGGTAGCACTATCACACACACACATACACGATGCACTTTCCAGGAATGGGGTAAAATTTATTTTTCACTTTAACTTATTTAATGAGCCAGTGCAAAGTGGAAGGCACCATACAACCAGCAAAAAAAACAAAAGACCTTTGGGACCTAACTCGTAGCACACCTTGTCGTAAAGTGGAACAAATGCACTTTAGTACTCATTTAAAATTCACTCACAAACACATACACACACCCACAACCACACACACACCCACAACTACACACACACGATTTATGTATCTGGAGCTTCGTTCACGTACTACCTTTAAAAACTGTCCATTGAAGATGATTGGGTTTACAAAATGCGAAACCACACCACACTGTTACGAAGCTCTGCACGAAAACGAAAACAACCATAATTAAAACAAAAAGAATTCGACGTTGCACAATCGACACACTGGCGTGGTGGAGAGAAAACAATAGAAGAAAACCAGCGAGAAGACCTTTCTCTTTACTCCGAAATAGGGAGGGTAGGCAAAAGAGGGTAGAGGGTGGGATGCTTGATCTGACGTTCAACGGCGACTAAACGTAATTAGCGCTCACTTAATGTAATTCACAAATAGGCCGGCACTTGGACAAAAACAGAGGAAATACACGTGCGTGTGTTTTGATAATTGCACTGCGGGAACCGATTCACTAAATGTCTCTCCCAGTTAGTACGTTCGTACCACACGAACAGGTGATATAGTGGTTTCACGTTGGTGGTTTAGGCCGGCTAATGAACAATGTAACAGTGATTGATCGTTTTGCAGATTACGAAACTGCATGCAACAAGTGCGAACGTACGTCGGGAAGTTGGAAAAGAAAAAGCGGAAGAGATACTGATCACGAATGGGGCAGAAGTAAACGGTCCTCATAAATAATTGAGAAGTGCTGTTCCAGCTGTGCTAGTCGCTGGACGAATGATCTCCTGCGAGAAAAGATTCTATTTACTAGAGATTCAGTGAATAATGAGCTTTTCTAGGACCGCAAACATCTGTGCATGATTCACGATTGTTCTACTTATCCGTCCAAACGCCCAATGGAAGGAAGTTTTCAAAAGTGACTCCCAGCTTTATCGTGTTCTCGATAATGCAACATAAGTAACGCAGCTACGTCATGGTTGGGGTCTTCCCTTACCAAAAAGTGGGCAAAACTACCGACGACAAAGGAATGCCGAGCTTGTATTTAGATGTGCATCGATTGCAGGTCACACGATCAATGAGTAATAGGAGGGTTTTCGCGACCATAAGCCAATGTAGCCGTTCTCATGCACCCTATAAATATACCCATCGTTCTCACCATACCCGTAGCCACATGCAACGGGTAGAGGTGCTCCCAAGTAGTCAAACATTAATCATTTCTGGCTGGGAGGCAAATGACCTAAGCCAAGGCACACATACACCATTTCTTGCGAATGGTCGCGGTTAATCGATCGGTAAGGTTTCATTCGCACCTTGCGGTAAGTAGGTGATGGCAGTTGCACATCATCGTCACAGCAACGTGGTCAATTTGGTCAAGCGGGTGAGAAACAACCGTGAAAAAACTCCAACACACCTTGTTGCCTTATTTCCATTTTAAACGATGGTCGTAGGGCGTTGGGCGGAAAAAATGCACCCACGGTGTCATTGCAATTCCGAGACGCTAATTGCTGATGGAATCATTTGCATAGTGGAAACGACAACGGGATGGTAAGCTAACGGGTTGAAGTGTATGGAAATAACGCTTAGGATGGGCTGCAGTATAAACAAAAAAAGTAATTCTCGTGTAAACAGCATTTATAAAGGAAATTAAAATTATTGTACATGCTCCGTAGCTTCTTCAAGCGAAGTTGTACACGTCCGAGAGTTTTCACGTGAACAGGGGAATCATGAGCACAAGCTATCATGAGCACAAGCTAGGAATCATGAGCACAAGGGCTTGGCTATGAATCGGTTTGACCATCTTTATAGCCCACTCAGAATCCAGACGATCTAGACGCATTGCGTAATATTCCTGCGAAGCCGAGCTACACGATCTTCATCAGCGTCCAATTAATCTTCGCTTAATTGATTCGATAGTGTGCGACGCGCTGAGAGTGCACATCTAGCTACACACGTACGCAGTCATCGCTCAAGCGTGATGGATGAACTTGTAGACCAAAATCGATGACAAAAACCGGTTCTCAACGTGCAATGTATCCACGATGGCCACGGTCTTGCATTGACGTACACCTTATTTACACTCTTATTAACGATTGTTCACAATGGGCAAAACAGGCGAGGATCGTCACTAGCTTGAAGGTGTGCATGGACTGAGCACAAGTGTCTCCTTGGTGACTCGGCATGATTTCCATGCTGGCCTTGACCATCTGACGGTACGGTTGCTATTTTTGGATGAAAAATCACCAAAACCTAACAGCTTGTGCCCGCGTAATAAAAGCCTTCCCGAACACTATCGTTCTGCACCACTGAAGATCCCACTCGGAACAACACGCCACACACTTCCAAGAATCTATTTTTCGGACGTTTTCCGGCTCGGTTCAAGGTTAATGGAGATGATCAAAAAATCTGTGAGTCAAACGAGCTAACGTTTTTTTTTTCTTTTTCTGCTTGTAACCGCCGAAGGAGGGACGGATCTCGACAGCGCGCGTGAAATAAAAGATTTGTAAATTTCTGTATAAACGATTTTCCTTAATCCTAATCTAAAAGACACAACGTAGGGGTTTGCGCGATCATAATCATAAACCAGCCGGAGGGCGAAGGGAAACCCAGGGCGTGAAAAGAGATCACGGGAAATACGCACTGTTTTTGCCTTCCGTGTCTTGTTTCTTGCCACATTCTTACGATTTCAACAGTGCCAGGCGCGTTTCGGAAGCGACGAACCGGTTCCATCACTGATGCTCGATTAAGGAACCCGTTTAGGCATTAGAACCGGTAAATGGTGTAGAGGAGAGGCAACTAAAGATGCTTTCGATTTCGAGTGTTGATTTCAAATGCGGAATGTTGCTTCTCTTTTGCGTCAAACCGTCGATCCGACGGTCGGTACCTGCGGTGGGTAGTTTCCAGCTGCGCAAACTTCTACCTAGATCACGCTTGTTTGAATCTGCCACCTAGAGAGATTTTCGACGGGGGCAGAGTAGAGCTTCGCTTGCAATAAGTATTGTAAATTCTTGTTTGATATCCGCCTTGTGATATGACGTCTGGAGCGAGGGTTTACTTCACCTCACCTCCGGATCAAAGATGACGGGCGGCGTGCAATCAGATGCACCGTGTCCTCCCATCACCGGATCCGAGACGAGGTGGATTTACAATAGCTGGAATCGATTATCATTACAAATTTTTGCCACAACACTTTATTCAAGCGCACAAATGCTGTTCGAGAATGGGTAAAGCCTTTGCAAAACCACTTGAGTTGCGATCGGCGGATCACGAATAGGACGCAGCAGTAAACGATTGTAAGAACGTTCTTCAATGATTGGATCGTGAGCAAGCAAATAATCTCAGAATTGCACATCTATTGAGTGGAAAAAAAAACTTACGCAAACATTTTGTTCGCTTTTTTTAAGTATTTGTTATTGCTCTTTGGTTGAGTTATGTTCTGGTAGTGACCTTTTCATGGTTGCTTAAACGATTAATCATATCTCTTTCGGTGTATGTTTGTGGACTTGAAGTTACAGTATCAATCTTATAACAATAGGCTTGACCCATGCACCGCAAGGTCTGTTATTTTTCGACTCTTTAAAACTTGAAGGATGGAAGTAAAACCATTTTTGCGAGTTGAGATCTATCTTTAAACTATATTTGATGATTTTGAAGGATCGAAAAATCAACTTTAAGATGTGAATTTAATTGAGCTACAAATGTGTTCAAAAATACATTCCATGGACTATCTCTTGTTACGGTTTTGAGAAACGTAATGCAAATTTTTCGTCCATTTCACACAATTTTGAGTCTAACCATTCTGTACGCAGGTGACTTCTATAACAATACATAGCATGTAGCACAAGCTTAGCTGACAAACATAGCGTGGTTTTGGTTAAGGGCACGTCCAAAGAACTCTAGCCCACGGCACGTACCGGTCGGTAACCTCGGTGGTGATGATGTTTACGCTTCAGTAAACTCCTGCGCCCAAAAAAGTGGTGAATCGTACTAGAACCGCACCGTTGAATCTAGCATATTTTTCTGCAGCTTTTAATAGAATGAACTTGTAAGTGAACTGAGTGTAAAAAGAAGTTGTAATAAAAAGCTATTAGTTCATCAAAAAATATGTTAACACGGAAACCAAACTAACGTGCCGTGCTTGACTACGCAACTTGCCGACAATACGCCTCACGGGGCAGTAAACAACTGCGGATGGATTCGATACGTGACCTGCTAGACATTAACCCACCCACCACAACCGTCATACATTTTACTGTCACAGGATGTAAAAACGGGACACGGTCTACCGGTCGGTGGCTGAAGACACCCGTTCGGAAGGTGCATGAAAAATGGGTCGTCGCTTGGTGTGCCACTTCGGCTAATGTTATGCAAAACGGCGGCAAATTTGAAACACAGCTTCTTGAGCGCACAGAAGTGCCCGTGTGTGGTTTATTGCTATTGTTAGTCTTGGTCCGGCCCATTCGGCCCATTGGCTTCATGGATGGCGATATTCTCCTGCTGTATAATACTTCCCGGTATACTTCCCGGTATAATAAGCCCTCTGTGAGCAAACGTTTGGTTACAGTTACTGTTTCGTTATTCAACTGCCGTACTCAAATGGAGTCTCCGTGAGTGTACTCCGGTAAATCGCTAGTCTAGAGTAGTCACCACGATTTCTGCTCGATGCTGTTTAATACCGTGTTGGGGCTTTGTTTGCGTGATCATCCATGTATCACCGTAAGGTGCACCGTGTAGCTATGGTGGCTACTTAATAGCTGTTATCAAACTAGACAGCAGCCGGAAGTCGCGATTAGCATCGACATTTAATCACGCCACAGCAATACGGGAGGAGTGGCATCCATTGGGATGCTTTAGATCGATGTAAAATGTTTTCAAAACTCCCGTTCCCAGTTTGGAATGATCCCAGGGGAGAAACCACGAGATTGATAATGCGATTTCTGCAAACTTCGTCTCGTCAGGCGTTCGGTCAATGTTTCACGCTAGTGGGACCACGTTTATTCCAAAGATGTTTCAGCTGTTAAAACAAACAACTGTTCAAATAGTACGGCAGATTTACATACACTTCACACGTACACGTAGCGATTTCGATAAAATGTCTCCCACGGTCTCGGTACTGCTCACTGTGACACACGAAGAAAAATACTCCTTGCCCAGATATTCCCATGCCGATTGTGTGTGCATCAGATCTTTTCCCCATGCTCGATGGAAGCTTGAGTGTGCTGCGGGAGAATCCCACTCTCAAGCAGGGCAACGTTTTCCGACCATTGCTATTCCACCGTTTAGAACTTTGCTGCTGACTAATCAATAGAGCTGAACGACGTGCCGGAAGTTTTGTGGAAACTTTTTTTCATCAATTATTTCCTCTTACCATGATCATGTGCGCACGATCGTTACATTGCACGCGAACGTAATGAGAAATAAATTATGAGGTACTGATCGTTTGCTGATTTTTATAATTTAAAGTGACATCTTCAGAGCTATTATTAGGCAGCAGATTTTATCTACCATGCTCTTAGTAATGTATTCTTTTTTTACCTTCCCGTTTAACCCATTACATGAAGTGAAAACAGCGAACAGCGAATAAAATTTTTATACACAAAGTACTACGTGTTAGGAAAGCTACTTTCTTTCACACTACAGTGTTTATAGTATAGTAAATGATACATCTTGATACTTTATGGTGTTATTTACATCAAAGTCATTTCAAGCATGTTTTTTGTTTGATTTATTACAATCAAACTAACCAAATTTATTATAATTAGAAGCCATGGAAGTAAGTATCAATGCCATCAATATTATCAAAATTAACTTATTTTTTAATTTATGTTACTGTTTATTTGTAATTTAAATTAATTTGTGACAAATCATTTCGAGGTAAGTGTAAAAAGAGAGTTTTTTGCACAAGAACTGAGGAAAAAAGTAAAAACGTTTTAAAAATGTATCTGGTATCTTAATTTTTTAACAATTCTGAGAAGAAAAAAAGGTTTTTGGCACAGACCTTGTCAGACCTATCAGACAGACCTGTCGAGCTGTAATGGGTTAATGATGTACATGATATAGATCTGAACAATAAACTTTTTCAAAGCATTATAATACCATTCGTTAGCAAACACCAATTAAACTTTCTACAGGTGTTTCATTGCCCATCATTCAGAGTCATTGCGAAAAGCAGCATTCATCATGCAGGTTGATTGTGTAAAAAGTCGTCAAAAGTTAATATTTGTTTATAAAATTACCCCATCGTGTAAACACCGGCCTTTTCGTACAACCACCGGGCAGTGTTTCTTTGCAGTAAAATGTGTAAGAAAATCTCTCGATTATTGCTCTCTTCTCGTTTTTCCTTCCGTCCTTTGGTCGGTAACGGGGCACTGTGAAAGAAATCGAAAAACTGACCACCCAGCACAGTTGTTACTGTTACCGCTGTGAGGGCCACGATAGGGTATCGAGGTCGTACGGACACAGCGTGATACTGCGTGATAGTGCAACCGCCCAAGCGGATCGTTGTGGACGGCAGTGGTCGAAGCGCGATGCAAAACGCTGCGGATCTCTGCACAAAGCGCGACGTCGAGATTGCGCACATTAACCGCGCAACCGGTAAACCACGCACCGGTCGGGCTGCGGATTTCGTAAAAATAGCATCGATCCGGCTACGGTTCGCAGTACCAGTCACAGGAAAAGGTATACGCGCTCGCCGATTCGCCTGATGTATCAACCAGTTTGCTTGGACATTCTGCTTCAGTGTTCTGTCCCAACATGGGACTGGTGTCCCCCCTCTGGTGTGCGTTTATATTAGACGTGCGTGCTGTTGCAATATTTGTGATCGTCTAGGAGGGAGGCATATTGACGGGGACCTGAAAGACGGGATCTTTTACTCCCTCCCTAGTGTGTGTCCTCTAAAGCAGGCAATAACCGTTGAGAATAGACTTACGCGCCTCAGATGGTTTGAGATATTTTTTTTTTATATTTCCTAGATTCACATTTTTGATTAGCTCTATCAAAGATTGATTGTACTTCTTGCTTATTTAGTAAAAAATCCATTTGGTTACGCAGCCAAAACGCATCTTCTTAAGATGTTGCGAAAGCTGGACTTATTTGTTGTAAAGATTCTTAGAATCCCTCTTTTTTGCTCTTCTGTTATTGCGCGGTCGGCATCGGAATCGAAACCTCTCAGCGAACAACAGTTGCGCGTCATTAGGGGCTAATTACTTCCGACATCGTATGCGAGGTGTTAAAAAAGTTCGTCCACCATAAAACCCCTGCTGTCGACCTTGGGGACGTTAGTACTTACGAACGTGATCAACAGTAAAAAAAAAAACAAGCTACTAGCGTCAAGCTCGTCTGGGTTCGGAATTAGGCTAATAATTGTACGAAAATGTATCACTGGGTCAAATATGTAGCGGCATTCTTTTCATTATTAAACCCTGTGCGACTGTTCGCAATGAAAGCATTCAATAAAAAACGTTTACCCCGCAGGCCAGTCTAGAACCGATAAGGTGAAGTTGAGGTTCGAACGTATTGGAAACATGGCGCCGAAGATGCAATTCGTACAAGGAAAGTCACGCTTGTGCGAAAGTACATCTTGTTTGCGGATGTTTTCTTATCGCCGATCTTCGACCGACGTCGGACATTGGATCGGTTCTAATAGACGTACATCCTTGATTGGAGCAACGTGAGGGCTGGATTCTCTCTTCTAGAGCTTATCACTGAAAAGTCGTAAGTTGAAAAAAAAAACTACATATTGTGGTTGCATCTATCAAAGAGTTGAGTCTTATTTTTAGCCGATTGAACCAATGAGTCAGATTCTGATCAGCCATGTCGGCAGGGTAGATTATTGAGCACTCGTGGAATAGAAGCTCATGACTGTAGGACAATATTGATTTAGAAGGAAATGGAATGGGACAGTTTAGTGGATCGCCTTTCCATCAAAGGGTACATCAACTTGTCACGCATACGAGTCATACGGCTAGGACCGGCCTGAAACATCAACAAAGGTTGTTGTACTAAATAAGATTAAGAAAAGTGGAATTACAATTTGAAACAGCTCTGCTCTCTTCCAAGAACTAATGAAAAAATCCATCAGCTTCATTTTCAAACCACGTGTAACAACTGTTCCTGGTATGTCGCAGATGCTTATCGCTTGCAAATATGTTTTCTTCATCAAACGAAATTGTGGCACACGCGAGTGTGATGTATTTCATACGCTTAGATGAAAAAAACAAGCTACAATCGATGAAAATACAGGAAAACAAAATGTACCGGAACTTTATTGCAACAGGTGAAAATTGTTTTCAAAGAATAAAGAACACTGTGTGGGTGCACGGTATAACATGTAAGTGAGCAGATTTTGTTTTGTAAAACATGGAACCAAATTTGCTACACAGTTGTAAACAAGTAGAAGTAATTTCTGAGGCTGGGAAATTACCTAATTTAATCTGAGAAGTATTAGTTCTTCGGATAAATTCTTCATAGTAGTAGAATTCTTCAAATTTTATTGATTTCATTGTCATTGATTACAATTCCAAACATTGATTATCAACAGAGTATTTTTCTACGCACTCAATTGAGCGATAAACTTTAATACCTTCTGAGTTTAATTATAACAAGGCTAAACTAAAACCAGGTTCTGGTCTAAATTCTATATTCAGCAATTTTAATACAATATCAATATATTTTAATATATTTTATATCAATTAGTTTTAGATAAAATATGGAACGGTTTATTATTTTTCCAAAGCTATTAAAAAAAATATTGGGTGTTAAAATTCTAGCTTTTATTAATTTAATTTGAACTATTTTTACTTTTTAAAATTCCTACTATTTCGGTACCACTGTTTGCCATTACCAAAAATTCGGTGCAAAATGCATTTGACACCAATTGTTAATGATCGTTTTCGCTCCAATCGGTAAAGTTGACAAGTTGACGCGACATCCAACGTATGTGGCGCTTTACGGTTGACAACGCTTCTTTGCCAAGACGCCGACTTGCCCCCCCAAGCGTGAGTGATTTGTTTTTGCAGAGTGACAGGATGTGACTTAGTACAATAAAAATTAGATCTCCAAATGAGAACTCTCCACAGGTAGAGGCTTCTGTTTTCAATCAACTAAATGCTTCCTAAAAACTAAAGAAAAACAGTCGTGATCTAACGACTTCAATGAAATCCGTTTAATTGTTTCATGTTCAAGAAAGACCACCTTTTATGATGGCGGAAGATAGATAATTATTTGCCATTTGTATGTTTGCTAGTTTTGTAGCGTGCCGTAACGATGACGATTGTAATTTGAAAAAAATATTCGCCCGCGGTCGTACATTTCCGACAGATGGTGAAGTTGCACAAATCGTCTATTTTTGATTGAGTAAGAAAAATGTACCTTGCCACGGTCATTCGTTCAGTTGGGTCTAGTGCAGCACAAAAGGGGAGGGCGCCTATGCAGCATTCATGTTCCATTCCAACTGTCTAATTCAGATGAATTACTATCCCAAACCAACCCTTCACTTGGCTTAGTGATCGTTTTGATTGACGTTTAGCTAGTGCACCACTTTGTGCATAGTACGATCATAGCTTTCACACCCGGAGCATGGAAGCAGTAAGCGGGCGTGTTAATTGAAGAAAACAATTATTTCTGCACACCTTGTGGTTTTTATTGCAGCCAGCAAAGATTAACCTGCATCTTTTCGCTTGCTGCCGGTAGGCCCGGACCTATCGCAAAATATGCTGCTCTGCTTCATGCGATCATGTTTCGTTCGTTTTTAAGAAATGTAAGGAAGTGCTGCTGCCTTTCGCTGCAATGTTTGAGAAAGAGTGGTGTACTGTAGCTTCTCGTCAGTGGAGGGGGGTTGGAGGTGTCTCGTGGTTTTCGCCTCTCCCTTCTCGCATCATAGTGCTGGTGATCGGTGCCCGAACGTGCACCGTTTTTCACGCACGTTAGAAAAGAGTACAGAGGCAAGCAGTTACCTCCACTCCCAGCCACAAATAAAACGCCGAACTGTGTTGTGATACGTGATCGGGTAAGAAATCGGAAAAGAAAGGAGGAAATCAAGGCAGGCTTGGTATGCCGGCTGCGTTCCAAGGCACGGTGAAGGTACCTATCGATGCCGCTTGTAACACTGTTTGCACGGCGGCGTGGAGATGTGGGATTTAAAAACGAACAAAACGTTTTGCAGGAAACCTTGGGTGAAGCCAACTCTGGGAGGATTTTGATCGGGGAAGGTGGATACAAGTGAAAATTTACACTATGGTATCACCGAGCAGGAGAGTTACGAATGCTTAAATCCCCACTTCGCGAGAGTAGCGACTCCATCACGCAGCTGGTGGATGCTGGTGGGAAGGATGGCACGAAAGGTAGTGAAGAAATGGTAACCAAAACAGAAATGAGAGAGGAAAGAGAAATTTTACGTACACACATCGAGAGGGAGAGTGAAACGGGCTGGTAAACAAAAGAAAGAAGAAAAGAAGCCACAACGAAGTCATGCAACTGATGAATAAAGTGATAAAAGAAGGAACAGCCACATAGAGAAACTACCACAGCGGCTTTGTTAATAGGTTAAAAAGGAAAAGCAAACAAACAACACAAACATTTTGTTGGAGTATAAAAACAAACAACAACAAATTATTACCATAAAGATGAAACAACTAAAGAAAGTTCAAGTTGCACAGTCAAACCTGAGTTGAGTAAAGGTTGGTTAATCGGAGCAAGGGATAATTGCAACTGCAATCGGCGAACGTGAACGCACGTCTTGCAGCTTAAACATTTCACCATCACTTCTAGTGACACGCCCTGCGCGGGAAAATTAGAGCACTTAAAAGATGAAAGGAAAAACTAAACCATCTACTCATGTGTGCCGCTCTAGTTGGGTGTAATTTTAAAACTTCACCAAACTGCCCAAAACGAACGGACACTCAGTGATGCAGAATGTTGATGAGCTGGTTTACTTAAATGCGTCACTTAACAGGTTTACTCAGCGGGTTTTAGATATTTTTCACTCAAATGTTTACTTAGCTTTCACCTTACTTACACAAAAATTTTTTTACTAGTATGTATTTTTGTCAGCTTCATCATATTTTTACCAACACATTATTAACTTTATCGCTTAAGGCAGACTTTTGAAAGCTCACTTAACCTTCATCCACTGACGAAAAAACAAACACACACACACACACAATTAAACATTTTGTTTGCTGAAAGCCATCAAAACAATTGGCCTACAGGTCGACGGAAAATGATGAACTATCGACAGGTTGATCAGAGGACGGGACGGGCTCAAACGTTGCGCACGCATCCCTCCAACACACGCTGTCCAGTCTGGGCCGTAAACCATTATAACCCGTTGGTGCAGAAAATCTCTTGCGGACGGAAAATAGTACATAAAAAAAGGGTTCAAAAACTAACCACACGCACGGATCATTTGCATGTGCACAAATACCACTCTCGCACACACACACACACACACGAAACACCACGAGTTTCACGGGTTCTTTTTTAAACCCCACTTTAAACATACGCCAGCAGTAAAAGTGAAACCGCGCGCACACGAGACACGCACAGCAGCGCAGCACACAACCGCGAGCGACCAGATTTAGCGCTGAACTGACGATCGGTTCCGAACGAGGTGCGTGACCAAGTCCCTCGGCCACCACCAGCAAGGTGAGTGTTTGGAACGCGAACGCGGTCGCGAGTTGCACGCTTCTTGGACGTAGCGAGCAGTAAACATTAATGTGCCATGCTTAAGCGACCGAAGCAACGCATCAAACGACTGATGGCGCAGAGGCTTACGTTTACTAGTTTACGAGAGAAAAAAGAGTATGTCAGAGCGAGTTGGAGAGTGCACAATTGGTAGAGGATCACGGCAAACAGCTTGAGAGGGAGATTAACAACAGCAAAGAGACTGTTGAAGAATGAAAACAGAGATCGATGGATGCTGCAGCTGATGCTGTCTTTTCATATTGACATTTCGTGATGTGTACTTGTCGGGATTCTCGTTTCATTTTTTGGTTCCGACCTTCACTTTCGTGTGCATTAATTAACATGTAGATAATTTGATTACATTCGCACATTTGTAACGGCTTAAAATGCGTCTCACGGTCACCTTCCTACCCACGTCGCTCACCTGAAAGTGAAAAAAATCATTTTCTAAATATAGTTATCAAAAACATCAACCAAAAGCTCCGATAATAGTGAAAAGTACATCACATCAGCTACCCTGAACCATTGGCATTCCACTGTCACTGGCATATGGGTGATCATCTTTACAGCCATTGTGACGGTTTGTTCCGGTTCCGAGAGATCGAATAACTGAGCCCACATCTATAGCTATGGTAATATCGAAAAGAACTGCAGTAAAAACACAAACAGTACCAGCAGCCGACTGTTTGTGACAAACGAAGCGGAAAAATGGAAAAGTGCCTTTCATCGTACCACATTTCCATTTGGGATCTGCTCCGGGGTGCTTCGACACTGCTGGAAGAGCGTTTTTTGGTATGCGGAAAACAGGCAAGTGGTATGCAATTATGCAACTGTAATTGATGATATATTGCTCATTGTGTCCGCGTGTCGAACCGTTGAAGCTCTAAAGCTAATGGCAATTTTTGATGTGTCGCTGTTCTTTAAAGTTGCATGCTGAACTGCCAGCGGGAAGGCTAACAAAACCTTCGAATATTGTGCTAGCATCAAACCGAACGACCTTCAATGAAGGTCCAGTGTGCTAGCCGCCTGATCAGGACAGGTTTCTGTCGTTTGCAACACTTTCCCTGCCCTCGGACCTGGATGCTCCGCAGTGGGTTATTTATCTTGAGATCCATCGTACAACGTGCGAGATGCATCTCGCTTTCGTTTATAACGTCTAGGTTGTCCTATGGTTTGAAGATGCTCAAAACCGGTTCATCAGCCTCAAAGACGAAAGTGTAACAGCAGTAAGGTAGGGGAGCCCTAAAGCTCCCTACAACGGTGCGTGCGATCAATCGGTTGCATGTGAAGGCGGTGTGTTGTCAATGTTCGTTTCACTTTATTACCGTAATTCCGATGTGTCCTGTGCTGGACAAAAATGTGTGAGCCGCGTTAAAACGTGTTTGTCATTTAATAACGGTCCATTATACTTCGATGTTCGGTTTGCCCCACGATTGATTCGTTCCGAGCCGGAAGCTTCCTGACATGCGAACTCGCGTCGTCCAGACACACAGCGGTGTGGTTCATATTGAGTACATGCAGTAGCAAACACGCTAATTTTACGCTCTTCGCAATAGCAATTTATTCAATGTTTGATATGATAAGAAAAACAGGTGATGACCTAATGGCTATACGGCTTTACAAAAACTATAATTTTAACCTTCTGCCCTGATTTAAGACAACAGGGAATGGAGGAGGATGATCGGACGAATGCTCTTCCGTAAGTCACGATGCTCCTAGCTCATCGTGTGACGTTCATGATTCGGGACTTTTTTCCGCAACATCTCATCATCGAACTCGAGGATAATAATACCGGGAGCAAGGTACAATCAGGTCTTATTGCGGGAAGAATTGCGGAAACTAAGTACAGTTGCAAATTGATGTGATTTGCAATTTTAGGTGGAGCGTTAACGTCATGATTATGTCAAAGTTTGCAAAAAAACAGACAATAAAATCGATTGGTAATTTACAGATGTTTGTGGCATACATAGCATACGCAATTCGACTACATGTAAACATGGTTTTTGCAATTATGTTTATAATCGTCCAATTTAAAAATTTGGTCTTAACCTCGTATGTTGATGGTAGAGATAAATGCTTTTTAATTGATGTTTTACGTATTCCTATCAAAAAGGTATATTTCTGCTACTTTGGTGCTTACTGCCAACGCATGAAATATCTACAATAACTTCAAAAAATATTCGTTCAACCGATTATGTGACAGAAAAACTAAAAATTATGCTTGTTAATGGGAGAATCATGAAACTTTTTGCTACAACAATAAGCTACAATATAGCTCGATAACAATAATAACAACTATATAACTAGATTGATATTGACTTAAATAGTGGTATGAATTAATTTAATTGCTACTTAATAATATAGTAATAATACATCTTAAAAATTAGCAAAAACTGAACGTACGATTGCATAATCAATGAAAATCTCTATACGAAATAGTTGGATTTATTGGTAGACCACATTACTCCTGATGTATCAATAATATACAGTAAACCCTCCTATACTGAGTCCTATGCTTTTCAGTGACACTTCGCTATACGAAAAGCTCGTTATGCGAGAGGATTTTTTCCATATTGTATGAAAGAAAAGAGGAACAATTGTTTAGTTCGAGATACATTTCAGGTCCGAAAACTTGTATTAGTCAAATTATATCATTGTTCTCTTAATAGCGGTTGCATTTTATTTTTTTAGCATCAACATTTTTCGATAGGTTCACAGTAAATGAAAATCGATGATGGTTCATCGATCGATCGAGAATAAAAGATTTTTACCACTATAAAAGTATATCACTTTTTAGCCATTTTACCAAGTGTAAAAACACACAAACTTATTTATTTTAAAAGAAACATTTTTTATACCTATACCTATCATATACCTATCAAATATACCTGCTAATTCTCTTCTTCTTCTTTGGCCTGCTCATTGCTGAGCACGTCTGCAAGACATGGCCAGGTCGCCCATCCGTTTCCAGGAAACTCGGTCCAGGGCTGCAGTCCTCCAGCCACGGTTGCATCCGATCTCCGACAGGTTGAGCTCCACTTGATCCAGCCAACGAGCTCGCTGTGCTCCTCTACGCCTCGTGCCGAACGGGTCGCTGACGAGCACCTTTCTGGTGGGGCATGAGTCCGGCATCCTCATCACGTGCCCCAACCAGCGTATCCTTCCGACTTTGGCGACCGTCAGAATACTTGCATCGCCAAACAGCTCAGCAAGCTCATGGTTCATTCTCCTTCTCCACACGCCCTGCTCGCACACACCGCCAAAAATAGTCCGTAGCACCCGCCGTTCGAAAATGGCGAGTGCATTGGAGTCCTCCGCCAGCATAGTCCAGGACTCGTGCCCGTAGAGGACTATCGGCCGTATCAATGTGCGATATATGGCGCATTTCGTGCGTTGTTGGAGTCTTCTGGATCGCAGGAGTTTGTGGAGCCCGTGGTAGGCACGATTCCCCTGAACAATGCGCCTTCGGATTTCGATGCCCATGTTGTTGTCCGAAGTTATGATCGTACCAAGGTAGCAGAACTCCTCTACCACCTCAAGATCGTTGCCGTCAACTAATACTCTGCTTCCGAGTCGTGCTTTATCTCGATCAGAGCCTCCGGCAAGCAAGTACTTTGTCTTCGTCGCATTGATCCTCAATCCAATCCTATTGCCCTCGCGTTTCAGTCGGGTGTAAGCCTCGCACACCGCCGCAGATGTCCTTCCGATGATGTTGATGTCATCCACGAAGCCAAGAAATTGGAGAGAACGGGTGAAAATCGTGCCCCTGATGTCGAAGCCCGCGCTCCGCATGACACCTTCCAGAGCGATGTTGAACAGCAAACAGGAGAGTCCGTCTCCTTGCCTCAGTCCCCGATGAGATTCGAACGAATCCGACAGCATGTTCGACACTCTCACCTTGCACTGCACACCGTCCATTGTAGCCCTCAACAGCCGTACCAGCTTCGCAGGGAAACCGTACTGCCGCATGGTGTTCCATAGCTCTGTCCGGTCTATGGTATCGTAGGCTGCCTTGAAGTCGATGAACAGGTGGTGCGTGGGGATCTGGTGCTCCCGGCACTTCTGTAGGACGAAATCTGTAGCAAGGGGCGCGAGTCTGCAGAAGAGTATACGGGACAGGATCTTGTAGGCAGCATTCAGGACTGTGATGGCTCGGAAGTTAGCACAGTCCAGTCTGTCGCCTATTTAGTATACCTACTAATTAGGTATGTTGATAAAGTGAACCACTTAGTGTTACTCGACAAGAACCTATCGTTATTATTGACCACTCTATGATGGGTAAAGTGAATGCTATACGTTTGCGAGAATCTTTTCATAAAATTTTAAAAGAGTTTCTAGCTTATTTTTCCTCGTTGGCTGACGAGCTAGGAAAATAACAATATAACATATTTTAATGCTGGTACTTTTCTCTTTACACTCCACTAATAAAAATTAAATGTTACTGGCGAATTCCGTGGAAAAAGCAATACAAATCATAAAATTCTTCTTCCGCAGTAACAATTTAATTATACCTACTTTCGTGAATCTATACGCACTACAAATATATATATATAAAATGAAACCTGAATAAGAGAAAACCAAAAGCACTTCGAAAAAATTTTCTTATCTGAAGGTTTTTCTATTAAGTGTTTTGTGTCTCAGGTATTAAGAAGAACGCAAAAAGAAAAATAAGCAAAAAGTATTTACGCTCGATATAGATGATAGAATGAAAAAATGGTTCTCTTGCAGCGAATCTTTGTTCCTTTAATTTGAAAATTCATTCATGTCTTAATTTACCAGATGAGAAAGTCAGAGAGCACCAAATAAAATTCTCATTAATAATGGTAATTTATGGACAAATGCCTAAACAGCCCTGCCCTTGACTTTTGGTTTAAGGAATTGTTGGTGATCTAAAGAAGTAAAGTACAGTACTTTAAAGTACATTCTTCTAGAGATTACTCATATACAAACCAGTAAGCCCCCAATAAAACTGTACAGTAAGAAGGAATCTTTCATATACGACTCTCTCATATCCAGGTTTGACTGTATTTACAATACCAATTTATTTAAATTTTGAATTAACGCTTTAAGCAGCATTGGTTTCACAAGATTCCTGGTCACTGATGGCTGGAATGCAATTATAAATGTCCTCTATGGCTCTATCTATAGAACTAAACCAAGACATATTTTTATGCTGATTAAATATAACAATTCACCTACTAAAAGAGCAAAAAACTAGAGTGCCTGCTCAAGAAAATTTACAGCTCCTTAGGAAAATTTGGCCCTTTGGAGAGTTATGTTTGAGGATCATCAAACAAACAAATTTTTGCGTGTCGATTCTTATAAACTGCATAACGTTAAATCCTCTAGTTACATTGAATCGAATAACATATCGTTTCCTTCGTCGTGCTTTATTGGTGAACATAAATGCGTTGCCGAACTTCTGAGGCTTCTCCTTGCCCAAGTCAAGTAATTTCTCTATGGTATTAGCATTCTCCATTACAATAGCATTTTTTTATCTTAGGAGTGACCATTTTCGAGCTAACCGATCTCGTAGATAGTTCTTGCGAGTTACTTAAAGATAATAATAATCACTCTTTTTGTTGATACAAATCAGAATGAGTGAGTTACGACATAGATTTGATTTTTAATTCACTCTCTAATTCATTGATAAAAACAATAACCATCGAGTCACTCGCTCATCTTGCCGACTAGGGCCCGAGTATTCAGATAAATTGCTCACTGAGCCGGATCGGTCAATCTTTTAGGACTCAAGTAGAAAAAGCAATTGAGTGATTTGTATCCCAAAAGTGAGTCACTAGTCGAAATGATGAGTGAGTGATTTAAATCGCAAAAAATTCATACATACTCTTCATGCTTAGTTGAATTTATTAAATCATGCAAGAGATTCAAATGACTGACTCACTCTCACTCACTGTGCTCTATAGATCATAGAGCTTAGAGCTTCTATAGAGCGACTTAACAACTAGTATAAGCAGGTGTTAGATTTTTTTTAATTTTGGGAGTGTTCCCGTTTTCCTTGTACACTAATTTCCCATTGCCTGCTGTCTATAGCTACTTCAGTTCTCATCCCGATTGGATTTAGAAGTGCTTGTCTGGATCGGTTTCTTCTACGTGTTTCAATTTTCTAAACTGTAGCATGTATTTTTCTTACGGCAGATTGGCAGATCTGGCGGCAGACAAAGTAAATTCAGGCAATGGGACAGGCTAAGGTGTAAGTAAAATGGTGTACATTTTCCACGTCGAAAACAGAGTAATTACTTATCGTGCGCTAGAAGCGCTGCAGGGTAGTTTTGAAAAAAAAATCAGTTAAAAACAATGTGAAAGTTGTAAATAGTATCTCAAAGCAGATATTTTTTTACACGGTAGTAACGCCCAGGCCGTATTGCTATCAAAGCAAATATAATGAGTGAGAAAACACAATTTAATAGGTATTATAAAGTATATCTCCCTAAATCAATACCATAATTCGTATCATTTTAGGTGAATTCTCAATTTGCAAATCACTGTGATTTACAATTAAAGCTGATGGGTAGTTAAGTACCTTCCTTCTATTCCGAAAGTGTCCACTAAACAGGCAAGACAAATATGTGCCATGAAACGCAATCGTTTTGCTCGATTTTTATTGAACAACCTTTTGTTATAACACATTTACCAAACATTCCTTCCGCACCATCAACCGTCTAGTGTCATTCACTGATCGTTTTATGGTAACTGCGGCGCTGATGTGAATGTTATGATTAACGTTTTTTCGCGAAATTAAGTCTGTTTCCCTAGTTTTCGTGCTGTGTCAATCTCTTGTTGCCGGTTACCAGTGGATAAAGACAGTCTATAGTGCGCGTCATGGTTTGGTAAATCCGATAGCAAACACGATCACCACCACGATCATCATGATCCGGTTAAGAATGCGCGTAACTTCGTCCCAACGAACGTTTTTGTGCTCCAGTGTGTTGTAATTCTGCAAGGCAACAATGATTGCTCCATAATTAAGCTACTTAGCTGATGACAAGCGACAAGTTAGGGCAATAGAACTCACACTTATTTGATCCATGGCGAGTGCAAACCGGAGGACCGGAAAGCTGATCAAACGATTGATCCAGGAGTTTGGTGGTATGTTGACGCGCGTTCGTTTCAGCCACAAATCGATGACAAAAAATAGCAAAGATAGTGAGAAGAACACAAGCGACCATCGGAAGAAAATGTCTAAAATGTAAGAAAATTGAAGTGAGCTAAAAAAGTATTGAGAAAATTGTAACGTGTTTAGGACAGTACATATTTTTGGAATGCCAGAGCGTGGTACGATGACGGAGATGCTTAAAAACGTGTTGAGCAGCACGATCAACCCGAGCGAATTTAGCAACAGTCGCGATCGTCCATCGGTGAGGAAGGAAATAGAAATCAGCAAATTGGCCACTGCAATAGGATAACGAGAAGTGTTTTACACTTGGATCGATTTAAAAAGAAAACTATTCTATTTGTAACTTACCAAAGTAAGCTGGGTAAATCGACATCGAATGTATGTCACTCTTTCGAATCATTTCGAAATGTAGCTCTAGCATCGGCTGCTGTCCGTACGGGGTGATGTTCTGTTCGTACTCATGCTTGGCCACGGTTTTCACCGACCATTCCGATTGCTCATAATCTGGAACAAACCGCTACATCATTACCGAAACGGATACGGATTAGAAACAACACTAGTCCAACGTATGTACTAAACTTCTACACCTACCACCTGTTTCATGTCCAAGCGAATAGGCACGTGCCGCTCGTGACTGGCTGCCATGAGTTGCAGATGGCAAGCATTGGCATCATACGGCCACCGATAGCTGTCCGATAGGCTGCAGAAATTTGCCCACGAAAACTTATCGATCGCTGCTATCACATTACCTTTGTGCGACAGGTAACAGAGCGAGAATGATCCGGTGAACAGACTCAGCGGCTCAAACGACGGGGTCCATATCGTGTGACAAACGTCCCCGACGAGGGTCGTATTGTCAAAGTCGGAAGCATTCCAGCGGTACCTAGAATCTTGCCAGGACATACCAATCATTCCCGACAGTTCGACCAGATTGGTCATCTGATCGTAAACGAAGCCTTCGATGAAGATTTGACCTATCTCCACGCCCGTGAAGTTAACCGGTGGATCGATCCAGCGTGGGACTTGCTTCAAGTGATCCAACAAACGCTGCTTACCATCGTACTCCTGCTCCAGTTCGTTACCGTCGATCATTACCGTACCGTTGGACTCGTTTGATGGCAGCGGACAATCGTAGAACCATTTTGCCAGTGCCGTTCCCCACGTGGTAAAGCTAACGTATCGCAGTTCGCTGGCTTTCTCTTTTGGCATTAGCGTTTCCATGAACGGTTCATCCGTAAGATTGCCTGCATAGACCCTGATCTGCCCTTCGGTATCGATACGCACCCGAACCGGAAGTGGATCAATCGGTGACAGCAATCCTGCACTTGCCTTCGTGCGCAACGGTGAACCCTTCTGTCCGAGGCGTATTTGGGAAAATGTGTTTCCACCACCTCCGAGCACTGTCACGAAAAAAGATACACCGAGTGAAATAGGTTCCAAAATGTCTCACTTCCTCCTCATGGCTGGTTACCTATTTCCACCGCACTCACTGCTGTTTTGTTCTGTTCCGATAGCAGGATGTGGCCATCGCGGGCAGCCAATACGTACACCAGCAGATCAACGATCAGACCATCAGTGTCATTCGGATTGTTGTGTTCTAGCTCGTGCAGCTTAAAGAACGCCCGATAGTTGTACCCATTGATAGCGTTGTGCTGCTTGCATTTGTGCAGTTCTGTTGCACATTTGGGGGCGATGATAAGGAATGTGTTAAATGTTGCAGCTTGCGATACTGCAACTCGGGTGGCTACACTTACCATCAAAGCTAACATTATACCGTGTAGTGTCGGCGTGGCACCCGATAGTAAGCATCAGCAGGAGGACAGCACCCCATACCACCACACTTGCAGGCCACATATCTATTACCAAGAGTTAACCCGTTACAATTTGCTACTAAAAATGAATAGGAGTTTATCCAAATTGCAAGAGCAATCTGTCGTTTGGACGTATAAAAGTGACCGTCAGCTGGCGTTGTTAGGAGAACGGACTTTTGTAAACTAAATGGTTTCCAAGACTAGAACCCCGTTCGAGCACCCTCGCTGGAAGCTTATGATTTGTGATAAGAACATTCTGAGCGCATAGCATAAGAGTACTTTATAAAGGAGAATGTACAGAAAGAGAAACATGCATAACGAAACAATATGGAGAGAAATCTGAGATTGATTTTAGAACACTCGCTTTTGCTCCCAACTCCCAAGGAAAGCAACGGAAACAATGCGCCGTATGCGTAATAATGTTTGTACCATTAACCGTAGAGTCCATGACCAAATTTACACCCTAATCTCTACGACCGGCATACCCGGGTATCCCATACATTTTGCATGGGGAAGAATGCTATTGGTAACAAAAAGTATTATAACTTATCGTGTATTGAACAGTAAAATTTTAAATTTGGAACATGAGTACTGAAACAAATCTTCTTTGTTGTTGCGAAGAAAGCAGAATTTTTAAAACATTTTGACTAGTTTTTAAATGCTTTTTTTGCTGAGCGATCCTGTTTTTAGAGGTTGTGTAGAAAGGCTATTTGAAATACATCATTTAATAACAATGTTTTGTAAGAATTTTAAGATTAAATTTCATAAATATTTTAGTTAGTCGTTGTTTTGGTAACATTTTTGTTCAAAATGTATACAGCAACCACACATTTTCGAACCCTAAGGGAAGGACACCATAAATGACATTATTTGGGTACAGTGAAAATACAAACATAAATTTGTAGTTCTAATGTCCTCTTTCCATTATGATAAGACAATACAAGGTCCCAAAAACAAGCCAACAATGATTACAGACTACAACCAATTAAAAGGAGGCGTTGATAATATGGACAAGTATCTTGCAGAATAAACCACCGAAAGAAAAACTAATCGATGGCCATTAGCTTTGTTTTACAATATACTGGAAGTAGTTGCGCTAGCAGCATACCTTGTCTATAAAGAAAATAACTTCCCAAAAACCACAATCACCAATAAACGAAGAATGTTCATACAACAATTATTGGAACAGTTAACAATGCCGGAAATTAATAACCGATCAGGTAACGCTTAATTTATACATCATTTTGGACCACGTAGTGGCATCGATTCCATGAAAGGAGGTCCTTCCAAAACCTCAAATATCACTGAATCTATTGGTAACGTTACACGAGACTCTAGCGGTAGATAGAAACACACTGTAACTGTGTAAGAAACCAGTCTGTG
>KB671676.1:673627-728644 GCA_000349105.1 Anopheles epiroticus
ATTTTTGTTCAAAATGTATACAGCAACCACACATTTTCGAACCCTAAGGGAAGGACACCATAAATGACATTATTTGGGTACAGTGAAATTACAAACATAAATTTGTAGTTCTAATGTCCTCTTTCCATTATGATAAGACAATACAAGGTCCCAAAAACAAGCCAACAATGATTACAGACTACAACCAATTAAAAGGAGGCGTTGATAATATGGACAAGTATCTTGCAGAATAAACCACCGAAAGAAAAACTAATCGATGGCCATTAGCTTTGTTTTACAATATACTGGAAGTAGTTGCGCTAGCAGCATACCTTGTCTATAAAGAAAATAACTTCCCAAAAACCACAATCACCAATAAACGAAGAATGTTCATACAACAATTATTGGAACAGTTAACAATGCCGGAAATTAATAACCGATCAGGTAACGCTTAATTTATACATCATTTTGGACCACGTAGTGGCATCGATTCCATGAAAGGAGGTCCTTCCAAAACCTCAAATATCACTGAATCTATTGGTAACGTTACACGAGACTCTAGCGGTAGATAGAAACACACTGGATGCTGCTATTTGTGTGATAAAAAGCGACCCACGAGAAAAATCGGTGTTCAGTGTAAGAAACCAGTCTGTGCACAACATTCGCAAAATTTTCCATAATGTATTAGTTGTTGTTGAAATCCTGAGATGTGATCATGAATTACTATTTGAATTTTGAATATGAATAAAATTTGAAGGTTAACCAATTTACTGATTTGAAGAAAGCATTAAAGAACTAATGATTTACATAATTATCAACTTGTATAATTTGAATTGCCATCCTGCACTATCTCTAAAAAAACAGGATCGCTAAACAAAAAAAAAAAACATTTAAAAACTAGTCAAAATGTTTTAAAAATTCTGCTCTCTTCGCAACAACAAAGAAGATTTGTTTCAGTACTCATGTTCCAAATTTAAAATTTTGCTGTTCAATACACGATAAGTCATAATACTTTTTGTTACCAATAGCATTCGTCCCCATGCAAAATGTATGGCATACCCGGGTATGCCGGTCGTAGAGATGGGGTATGTAAAGAAAAAAATTAAAATAAATACTTATGATTTACAAAAAAAAATCATTCCAGTTTTCTGAAGAAAATTGAATTTTCTACAAATACACGAAAAATTAAACAAATTTCATTTTTCCACAAAAAGTTATTAAAGTTTCAAAATGAAAATCATACCCGGGTATCCGGTCGTAGAGTTGAAGGTTAAGCAATGTCAAAATTAGAAAAAAAAAACTCGAATGCTCTAATTATTCATTTATTTATTTTTTTTCATTTACGTTTTTCACAGTTTGTTTTATCTATGGAAGAACATAGTAACTTTAAATCCCAAAGTGAACCTCCGTATTGACCTTGTAACCATCCACAATGAAAACCAAGTTTTATTTGGCATTTTTAGCCATCGGTCACCTTACCAAACCTGACGCGACGGAAGAGGACTATACCCGTCGACGGAAGACGACGGAAGAGGACTATCGCACCTATATAGTCCCTGTACCCACATATGCCACCAAAACTGACGAAACCCTCTTAGGCTCGTTCGAGAGGAAGATGCTGAGGAGGATTGTTGGCCCCATACGTGAGGTGGGACAATGGAGAAGCCGATGCAACGACGAGCTGTACGAGTTGTACAACGATCTCTCCGTTGTGCAGCGGAATAAGCTCGCCCGGCTCCGGTGGGCTGGCCATGTTATACGCATGGACCCGGACGATCCAGTCCGTAAAGTCCTCTTACGCCGTCCACGATAGTTTATTTATTTATTGGATCTATAGCCTTATAACATTCAGAGACAATCTGTAAGAGATTAGTCGTCACCCACCGCTTACTAATAAACACATGCTGATGCATTGGAAAATGATTCTTGCTTGCTGATGAGAGCGCCTTGTACACATTTGTTTTTTTCGTATATGCTTGATTGATTTGAAATTATTGTGTCCGAAGGGGATCATGTTTCTGAAATGTCTGAAATGTTTCATTTTCTACAATTTTCTAATGACTTGCTTCATCCCGGTTACCTTCATCTGATTCTTCCGATATCAGACATTCCAAAAAGAAGGGAATATCCCTCGGAGCGTATGGCACAATTGGGACGTCATAAGGCATCGGGAACTGGGGATGCTTGCCGTTTGGTGCCAATGGAAGAAAATCTTCGTCCAGCTGCGATTGGTGAATGTAAAAGACATCCTGTTAACTTATGGTTAACATATTAAATTAAATCAACTCGCTCTTCCTTACCAAAATCCTCGGCAGAAACAGTACACCCGTTTCAAAGTTGTTTACGTACAGCAGTTTATCATACCGAGTTACACCCCAGGCGGATTTGGACAGGTTCGACGATGTGAGCAGAAACCATTGCAAGCCTTGAGATGACCAGCGGCAATAGGTTTTGATGCTTGGCATCGCTTTATTCCGATACCGAGCATGGTTTGTCCACTGATACAAATACCTTAGTAGCCACCTCTGTTCCCAATGTAATTCTTCATTGTATAGTAGGGCTCTTCCGCCGTCTAAACCATCATGACTGTTGCTGACGTTGGCGTAGGTTGGATAGATGACTCGAAAGTTCGGCACACCACGTATTGTGTCTCGACAAGTGTCCTTACCAAAGCTGGGCGTAATTTCCCGTTGGATCCTTGCATGAGGCGATCTACCGTAACACCCTATACTCGAACTTTGGGCAACCAGTGGAAAAGAGCTATCCAGTGGGGCTGCATGCTGGGATAATAGATGACCTAAACGTGGATGGGCCCACAATGGACCGTCAGGAATGTAGGATTCATTACAGGGAACCGATTGTACCAGGAATACTCTGCAAATAAACATACCACCTCAGACGACGCCTCATAACGATGAAAATGGTAAAAGAAAACCTTTGTACCTTACGTCGGAAAAGTCCGTTTTCCTTATTCGTTCCATCCACGGTTGCAGCTGGGGTAGCTTGTACACCTCGAGATAGGTGAGCAAGCTGGAACGGAATTCAGTCCTACTTTCACCGTACGTCTCATCAGATCCCTCTGGTACGGCAGGCAGTCGCGGACTTATCCAAAGCCCCTGTGTACGATTGTGCCAATCATTCTCATAAAGATTGGCCGTCGAAACGATGACTCGCATGGACCCATCGCTATATCCGTGCAGTCCCATCTTGGTATGGTGTGTGCCGACCGGCGTTTTAATTTCAACCTTCACCGCGGTAACGTTTGGCTTCTTTTGCGAAATCGACTGCAGCTCAGGTGTTTCATCGCCGTGCAGTACAAGCAGTGGGACATTTTCATAGCCAGCAAAACAGTAATGCTCCAGCAACCAGTAAATGTCTACCATGTAGTTTATCTGTACCGAACACACCAGCTCGCCCAGACTCGTATCAAGCAGCTCCTGGAAGGTAACCGACAATGGTTCCGTGTGTGTTGGCTGGGAATCGGTTATGGTAGAGAGAAAAAAGTAGTACGGAGCAGCAACCGCCAACTTATCAGCCATACGACCCCGCAGACCTTCGACAAATCGAGGCCGTCCATAGTCGTCATCACTTTTTTCACTTCCATCTTCTGTTGCTTCACTTGGCAGAGTTACGGAATTAGTTACAACTTTCTCCGGCGGTGTCTGCATGACTCAAACCGTTTACCACGTAAAGGAATTTCACGAAGGGTTAAAAAGTTTGCCAACAATTCGTTCAGCCACGGCTAAGAATCGCAACAGTACTAGACGATGTAAAGCAAATGCAACGTAGGCAAACGTAAAGGCCCCAGTGCAGTACCATGAGCGCACACACTCTCACCATTTTTTTTATTTGCGTACTAACGGCCACAACGTATTACTTTAACACTCACATTCGTAGATAAGAATACACTTTTTTATCGATAAAATTAAGGTAGGTATGATTAATCTTTCGTCTTGAACGCATTTAGAAAACACCTTGTCCGTTAGCAAAAAAGAGTTAATGCAGGTGTTAAGGCAAAGATAACGGTAAAGCTGAGCATCTTGTCCTTATCATTTCGCTATTTTCTCTTGTATGAGGTGTATGGATGTTAAACAAAAAAAACTCATACATTCCGGCAGATATTATAACAAACAAAATAAATTTTAAAGGTGCATTCGACAAGTTTAACATATCCAATTTTCAAACCATACATAAAGATGAAGAGAGGGAGAGAGAGAGACTCTAGGTCTAGGAGTCAATGCACGCTTGCAGGGTAACAGCAATTTGCGGTGGCCTTATTTATGTTGAGTTAAATAATCCATGAAGAAAGGAGTATCTTCCGGAGCGTACGGAATGATTGGAATATCGTAAGGCATCGGAAACGGTGGATGTTTCTTGTTCGCCTCCATCGGGAAAAAGTTTTCGTCAACCTAAAATTGTTCGTCGTAAATAGGACATTAAATTCGAAACGGGTACAAAGCTCAGGTACAGCTCAAAGAACTTACCAAAAGCTTTGGCAGGAACAGTACGCCCGCCTCGTAGCTGTTGATGCGCAGAGGCTTCTCAAACCGACCTGTCTTGTTGTACACTCCCCAAGCCGCTTTCGAAAGATTAGCCGAGGTAAGCAAAAACCAGTACAATCCTCGATGCGACCATCGGCAGTAGGTTTTTATGTGCGGCATCGCCTTGTTACGATGCCGCGCACGGCTACACCACTGCTGCAGATAGTCCTTCAACCATTCCTGCTTCACGTGTGTGCTTCTTACGTACGGCAGACAGCCGCCACCCATTAGCCCGTCGTGACTTTGGCGTACGTTCGAAAAGCTCGGATAAATCATCCGAAAGCCTGGTATGCGGCGTATGCCGATTGGTGCACTATCCTTCCGAAAGCTGGCCATAATTTCTCCCAGTACCCACGATTCAGGCGATGGGCCGAGGCTACCGATGCTCGAGCTTTGGGCAACCAGTGGACAGGCATCATCAATGGGGGCGGCATGCTGGGCTAGCAGATACCCTAGGCGTGGATGACCCCACAACGGGCCTTTCGGCGTGTTCGTGTGTCCTCCAGGGACTGAGGCGACGAGAAATACCCTAAAAATGGTACAATTTGTGGAATAAAGTTTAACCAGGGCTGAGTATCAACAAATGGGAAATTCCAGTGATAGGAAATCGAATCTCACGAGGGATTCCAAACTTTCAGATATGAATCAATCCGAACGAATCAAACAGGAACCGAATCCTGTTTGTTTCTTTAGGATTGTAAATCGATTGGCATTCGATACGGATTCGATTCGTTTGAAATCCTATCCAGACCAAGATTTGTTCTGGTTTCGAAGTGGATCCTTGGAGATTGGATGAGAATCGAATTACATTTAAACTTCGTTCGATTGTGAATCGATTAGGACTCGTGTTTTGATTCGTGTTTTGAAATTAATCGACCTTTTGTCTTAAATATTAAATTAATCAAATAAAGTAATTTGAATCTCTTGCAAGCATCGCGTCTCCCAACACTGGAAAAACAAACCGTCAACGTACTTTACATCGGAAAAGTCCGTTTTCCTTATTCGTGCCATCCACGGTTGCAGCTGGGGCAATTTGTATGCATCGAGATAGGTAAGCAAGCTGGAGCGAAAATCGGTCCTACTTTCGCCATACTTTGTATCGGACCCCTCCGGCACGGCAGGCAGTCGCGGACTTATCCAAAGCCCCTGTGTACGATTGTGCCAATCATCCTCATAAAGATTGGCCGTCGAAACGACAACTCGCATGGACCCATCACTATATCCGTACAGACCCATCTTGGTGTGGTGTACACCGAACGGTGTTTTAATTTCAACCTTTACCGCGGTAACATTTGGCTTCTTTTGCGAAACCATGCGCAGCTCGGGCGTCTCATCGCCGTACAATATAAGCAGCGGGACGTTTTCATAGCCTGCAAAATAATAATGCGCCAACAACCAGCCTATGTCCACCATGAAATTCATCTGTACCGAACACTCCAGCTCGCCCAGACTCGTATCGAGCAGCTCCTGGAAGGTAACCGACAAAGGTTCCGTGTGTGTCGGCTTCGAAGCGGTTATGGTGGTAAGAAACATGTTGTATGGAGCAGCCGCCGCAAGCTTCTGTGCCATTTGTCCCCTTGGTGCCACCACCGGAAAGTAAGAGTTTATGTCACGCGGTAATGCGCGCTGTAAGGATATTCCTATGTTGGTCGTGGTCCCTGTGGGCGCATCGTTTTGTGCCGGAACAGCTGGCTCTGTCACCTGTACGCTACGAGCGGTGGATTGCATTTTAGCCCTTCGTTCTGCAAACAGCGATTCAATTGGGTTTTTGTTGCTCGCAGCCAAACCGCTGGACGGTTTTGGTTCCGGCTTTGGAGCACTGCTCATCTCCAAGCTAGATGGTTTGGGCACCGTCTTTGGAGCACTGCTCGCTGGCAGTGATGGAGTAGCTGATGGTAGTTTTGATGTGGTGGGTTCTATCTTGGCTTTCTTTTCTGGGTTTAATGGATCGCACGCTAGATGCGGGAAAAGGTCGGAAACAATCTTCAGCTGTTCCGTAAACACGCTTCTGTGCACCTTCACATCGTCCGGTATTTCAACCATCGAAATAGATGCGGCCTTGGTGAGTAGCTTCTCGACTGCAAACATTCAAAAGTCAGGAGTTATTGTTGAATGCACACAAAATCTTCACCCAAACCCAAACTCACTATGCGGATGAGAATACTCGCGGAAATGGACAGGATTCACACGATAACATTCGCCTGCATACTGACATTCCTTCGTCGGGGCTGACGGTGTGGTAGAAAGAACTTGATCAAGAGGTGATTAGGACACAAATGTTTATTTACATCAGTTAAAACATTTCATTACCGTTTTGATTCATTTTTCTTTTACTATTTTCCATTATAACAAGCACAACAACCACAAGTAAATGAAAACAAATAGCAAAACGGTTTTCAAGGCTTGCAGCAGTGTTGCCAGCATGAAGTATACTGCTTCTGTCAAACAAAATGTCAAATTTTGGCGCACTTTTTTTAAATTACAGCATATCAGCATGTGCTCCTGTCGGCAATCGCAACACGAACATGTCTATGCTTTGTAGGACTTAATTTTTATTGGCTACTTTAATAAGTTTTGTGTTGTTCTAAATCGGATCAGGAAGCGTGCCATCCCTGTACCTAGTCCAATACTCTTGTACACGATGTAACCATAGCTGCCAGAAACGTCGCATCTCAACCGCATCTAGCATGTGCACATTCGCCGGCTTCCCGCTGGCGTAGGCCACAAATATCGCGCCGTTTTGGATGCGTGAGTCAGACAGCTCGCTTTTCGCCTGCAATGCTCCCAGGTACGCACACAACTGTATTGGAGCATCAAAGGTGGCGCCAACGTTTGTCTTCGGATTGTCCGAAGTTTTCCATTCGATGACGTGATATTGACCCCTATTTGAAGGTGTTAATCATTAGAATTGATAAAAATCTTCAACCACGGTCCACCATCCGCCTTACTTTATCGAGGTAATGCAGTCCACCACGCCGTTGTAGTGCAGGTAAGGATGGTACAATTTCTGTTCAATCATTCTTGCCGGCCGTTCCACATCTTTCAGTGCCCCGTGAACACTTTTCCACAGCATGCCCGTCTGTTCTATAACATCCTCCGACGGATCGCACCCCGATAGCCACGTTTCCAAAGTAGCGTGCAGCATACTCCCTCGTGCAAATATATCTTTTTGTAGCTGTTGAAAACCTTCCTCACCCAGCTCAGCGATTTTGGAGGCTTTCCATCGCATTAACGCCTGCCTCGAAGCTTCCGGCATCGTTGTGGACAGTATGCGGTTTACCGATGGTGATTTGTATTCACCGCTCTCATGCTGCTCGTGTAGCTTCCACCCATATTCCACAATCCCACGGTTGCTCGGAACGAGCGGAAATTTCGTAATGGCTTGCAACTCTTTTTCGGTAAACGGGATCACCAGCCCGGTCGGAGTGGCTCCATTCTCTCCGACACACCCTTCGTTATAAGCTTTTGCGCGGGAAAAGTTGCGACTTTGCCAAAAAATCTCAGAAGAGTAGTCGCTTTCTGCTGCTTGCGGTGCGTGTGTTTTGGATGCTGTGTTTAGGAGCAGAGTCGGTGGTTTCTTTTTCCTTTCTTTTACCGGCTTTATCACCGCACCAAACAAGGCCTTATTTTCGTAGTTTAACCTTTTGATAGCGTCAGCCTTTGATAGTTTCACTTTGGGGCGTTTAACAGCCGTGCTAGCTGCTCGTATGCAAAGCAATTTGAGCATTTTCCCCCAGCAAAATGTGGTGGCGAAATAACCAAACACTGCAAGCGCGAGATACTGATTTGTTTGTAAACAATGTAACTATTTGCGGGAAGCGTATAGGACAAGAGAGCGACGTTTCATGAACCGTATTATCTCTTTATGTATTTATTTATCTTAACAAACAAAATTATGGCAGGTCAAACAATGAAATGCTGTTAAAATTGTGTTTATTCAGTTAAAAATAAAGGTAAATTTATTTAATTTTAAATGTAAATTTGAAAATGTACATCAAAACACTGGCTATGCGTTTCGGAGTATCGGATCATTTATTATAACCAAACTGTTCTCTACTGTCAATTTTGCGTCAACTTTGCACAATGCAAAAAAGAAACAATTTCCAACAACGTACGAAGCCGTAGAACCAACCCAAAGAAAACGCGCAACACAAAAATCGACAAAAAATTGTAGATTGTTACAGAAGTTTATGCGCTTTCTGCACTAGAAATACTTAACTCAATTCATTGCCGGAAAAGTGACAAAGTGGTGAAAAGTGTGAACCCAAAAGCCAATCGGTCTGCCAAAGGAGGAAAAGTGAATCGTTTCTGTCTCTGCATTGTGGCTCCTGTTTTGGTCATCCTTTACGAATGAGAAAATGAACAGTTCCAATCATGATTCCATTATTATCCGTACGGTGACACAAAAGTTCCGTGAAGGCGAATCCGTACTGGCCGTATCCTTTTATTATGGGGGAAATACTCACGCACATATTGAAGCATTAAATCTGTCTGCAGCGCTGGGAGCCGTAAGTGAGATTGTTTGAGTGAACTAGTCTCGGCCCGAGTTGAATTAGCATTTCAGAATTATAAGAAAAACGATAAGGTAATCGAAAACAAACTATAGTAAAAACGCATGCTCGTTTGTTCACGCGTCAAGACGGTTATGGTTTCTTTTGTGGTTGTGGCGCTGGTGCAAGATTTGGAGGGTCAATGGGCAGCAAAAAAAAGGGCAAGTTTCTTTACAATGACGCAAACAAATGCGCTTTTCGCGTTTCACTTCCAATGCAACCGAATACAAATTCGTGTTGCTGGTTTGTTTACAATTAGCCAACGATAAGAACGGAAGGACAGGAATGAAGAAGCGGGGGTTTAGCTTTATGTGGCACGCACGCTAGGAAAGTGTAAGTTAAGTGACTAGCTTTATTTGTATAGAACATGCAAAGGTAGATCAGTAGTGGGTAAAAGTCCTAAAAAGTAAAGTCCTAGTTACGGGTTAAATTTGGCCGTCTGCAATCCTCTGCATACGAACGATTTTTTTTGGCAGGACTTATCAGTCATGATAGGCAGCTTGAAGAGGGCATCCAAATGCAGTCAATTGTACGGTGGATCGTCTCATAACGACAACATCGTTTAACGAGTTTAACGAGAAGTTATGGGATAGATGGTTTCTAACAGAAAGGCCAAAATTTAGCGATAAATAAAGGCTCCCGTTTGGTTTAAATTAGAAGCTTTAGATTTAACAAATTGCTACAAATCCCTGAAAACTAGAGATTGTAATGTTCCAACAAAATTCTTATCACTACAGAATGCTAGTCCCTGAGAGTGAACGTTATCTTGTTGTTTGTTTGATTTGGATACATTTTAACGACCAATCAAACGGTGATGTTGGAACCGATCTAGATATGCGCGATTACGCGTGTTGATGACGCACGACAGCTCCCAAGAAAACAGACGATGTTTATCTTATCCGTATGCTTTGCAAGAAAATGTAGGGAAACTTCTTAGCATAAGCATATTGGTGCCAACATATGGCACCAACCTACCCTTCCCATGTGTTAGGTTTGGGACGTTAGTTTATTTTCCTTAACCTTCCAAACATCAAACACGACGCCGGCGATATTTCGTTTTTAGATACTGGCAGCGTACCAAATCGTTGGCAATAACTTCCAAAACCGGCTGCTCGTCACGGTCAGCTCGAGCGAAACGGCTGCACTGTTTTCGTTTTCCGTTTCCCGCGAACCACCGGAAAGCATATCGGATCTCACGATCGTTGCCGTGTTTCCCATCAATGAGTCATTCTTCGTAAACACAGGTAACGATTGCAGTTCACACAAGGCGTTAACAATGCTTTCATCGCTGCCTCTCTTATTTCTAGATTCCAGTTTCGGTTCCGTGTCCAGTCATCAGTTTACCGTGTTCTGTGAGAACCAACCAACCACCTACTACTACCACGCTACCGATGAGATCAGTGTAGCGAAGGAACACTTTTTGACCAGTTTGAAAAATCTGAAAGCCTCGTACCGGGCCGTACCGGTGCATTCGGCAAGCGCGTTCGACTGGCTGCACTACTACAAACCGGCGGACGAACGGACCGGTTTGTTGGCGATCGACCGCAGCGTCGCTGATGGTAGCCAGGCACCAAAAACACGCGATGCCAAGTTCCGCGAAGAGCTCGAACGTCGTCGGCATGAATATATCGTGTACGAACCGTACCACGTGTACACCGCTACCTGGAACGTTAATGGCCAAACGTCCGAAACGATCGAACTGCCGGAATGGTTGGCTACCACGGACAGTCCACCGGACATCTATGCGGTTGGTTTTCAGGAGATTGAATGGACGCCGGAAAAGATACTGATGAATGAAACGAAAATTGATCGAACATGGGTGTAAGTGAGGACACCGGAGGTATCGTGATACAAGTGGTTTTTATAAAGTTTATCCTTTTCCCGCTTGCTTTCCCTCTCTAGAGATAAAGTTATGAGCGGTCTTCATAAAGGAGCCATCTACACCGAACTCGCCTCGGTACGGTTGGTGGGCATGATGCTAACCGTGGCAGTTAAAAGTACGCTCTATCCGAAAATAAACGATTGCCTCACATCAGCTGTCGGTACGGGGACGTTGAAATGGGTAAGTACCACACGCACAATGCAATAGAGATACGAAAACTCACTCTTTTGGGGTGTAGATATTTGTGTTAGAAAGAAGATAAAGGGATTAAAATCCTTAACTAATAACTCATTCTTCTTTCATTCAAATCTTTCGAACATCCTCATCCTTCAATTGTCGTATAGCGCCGTTTAATGGCATTTGAAATTAGAGAGATTTGATCCTTTAATGGGTGATTCGCTAGTCGGCACAGGAAATGAAAGATTTGAATCCAAAGGGCAATCATATCACGGGTCACTAAGGGTCGCTCTCTGCTATTAAATATTGCTTATGTTGATTTTTCTGCGCATTTTAGGGCAACAAGGGAGGTGTCGGGGTAAGCTTTAGGCTGAATGAAGCACTTTTCTGTTTCGTCAATACGCATCTGGCCGCGCACACACAGGAAGTGGAGCGACGGAACGACGATCACGACGACATTATACGCCGCATGTCATTCGACAACGGTTTCCGAATGCGGTCAATCGATGAACATCAGTAAGTGGTGGTTGGGGAAAGGGGGCGTTCGAAAAGGTAGATAAGGATTGATTGTAGCGATTATGTCAAATACTATGTTCTTGTTGCCTTCTATTAGTTCAGTTTTTTAAACATCAAACCATTTTGAGAGCTTCTGTAAAAAATGTATTCTACTTTCTGGTAAGGTGATTTATGAATCTCATACAAAGATTCATTAATATGAATCTTCAACGGATAGCTTATTTAGTGTAGCAACATTTATCAAATTACTCACATCCAGAAAATGCCAAACGATCCTAATAGTCTGACCGAACATTTTCATAGAACCGGGTTGCTTCACTAGAATAAACTTAGGCTCGTATCATCTATTTTAATCTTAAAACATGAGGAAGAACTTGTTATAAAGCCAAATGTATCTACTATCCATGCTTGAGTCTCAAAGAAACCGTAAAAACGTTATTCGGTAGTAACGGCCAGGCCGTATTGCTTGAAGAATCTTTAAATGATGAAAAAGATTCATGAATCTCTCGCGATTAACAAATCTTCAAAAATCTCAATTGAATCTCAAAAGAATAATGATTTTTCAATGATTCATGAGCGACAACCGTGCAAAACTTGCAATTTAAAGTATTAATTCAACGATGCTGCCCCAACACTAATACTGTCCTGTTCTTTCCAGTCACATTTTTTGGATCGGTGACTTAAACTACCGTCTGGACGGTCCGGAAGTGTCGCAGGAGTACGTGAACCGAAAAGATCGTGACTACAATCAGTTGTACCAGCATGATCAACTGTACGTGGAGAAGCGCCGGAACCGTATCTTCCGTGACTATAAGGAGGGCAAAATTCTGTTCCCACCTACCTACAAATACAATCCCGGCACGGATGAGTGGGACAGCAGTGAGAAGAGCCGCGCACCCGCCTGGTGTGATCGAATCCTGTGGAAGGGTCAACGGATGGAACTACTACGATACAACAGTGTGATGGAGCTACGCAAAAGCGACCATAAACCGGTCTATGCTGATTTTAAGGTGGATGTAAGTAATTGGGAGTAGCTTAGATGGGTCTGTTGTCCATTCAACGCCACCGCTTTGCTAACGATACTCTGTTTCCGTTTTAGGCTCAAGCCAAGGACCTAGTTAAGCTAAAAAAAATAAGCGAAGAAGTTCTGAAAACGGTTGACAAGTACGAAAACGACAATCAGCCACAGATCACGGTGGAGCAAACTGATCTGGACTTTGGTTTGATTCGGTTCAACGAAAAGTACTCCCGAGAGCTGCTGGTAGCGAACAATTGCCATCTGCCTGTACGTTTCCGTTTCGCCTGCAAGGATGATCGAAACAGCCAGGTGTGCGAGGATTTCATTCACATAAGCCACAGCAAGGGTGAGCTGCTCACGGGTAACAGTCTAAGCATACGGATCGACATACTGGTCAATGCACCGGCCGCAGCAAAAATGCTGCGCAAGCTGAAGGATGCACATGCTGGCACCAAGGTACCGCTTGACATACTGGTGCTGCACGTGGAGAACGGTCGGGACATTTTTATCACGATTTTCGGCGAGTACAGGCCGAGCTGCTTCGGTGTTTCACTCGATACGCTGATGAAGCTCAACAAACCGGTTTCGATGTACGCGATCCACGAGCTGGTATCGCTCGATCACGAGGAAAAGCTAATCGATCTGGTCGGGGACGATGTTGGGGGTAGTAATCTTCGGTTTCCGCGAGAAATATGGCGCCTCGTGGATAATCTACGCAAGATGGGCCTGCAGACGCCCCAGCTGTTTACGTTGGACCGGAAGCTCGGGCAGTCGGATGCGGCGAACCTGCTCGAAATCCGGGACTGGCTAGACAACTGGTCAACGGGCGATTTTCGTATCCTTTTAACAGTGCTATTATATTCATTCGTTTATCGTATTTCTGCTTTTTAGTAAAATATCCTTAACTATGTATTAAAATGTACCCATCCCGTTAGCCGGTACCCCACACACGACAGCGGAAGCACTCCTGATGATGCTGGAAGCCTTGCCCGAGCCTGTGGTTACTATCAGCGAACGAGAATGTATTATAGCGTCGGATAATTTTGAACGCTGCAAGGAGCTGCTGCGCAACAAACTTAAGTCCGTCAATCGGATCCTTTTTCTGTACATTTGTCTCTTTTTGCAGGACTTTTGGAATGCGAACAAATCGATCCGGATCGAACCTATCGGTATGTTTCGTCATGCATGGTATGTGTTTGCACGTTTGGTTTAAGACTCTCGCTTTCTTGTTTCTCTTTATATACAGCTGGTCTTTTCGGACGAATACTGATTCGCAGCCAGTTACCAGCAAAGCCGGAGTTTAGCAACAGTATTTATGCGTATTCCGAAGGTGAGCGAGACCAGCGAAGGCGGTTTATGATGACACTACTCAACAACAACGTGCGAGAGTTTGCACGCCAGGAAATGAGCTCTTTCTGAATGTTTATAAGAAGGATCATAAATCGTGGATCATCGTGCATATTAAGCGTATCAGCCGCCAAACGGCCTTTTTCTGGATGATGTTAGGCACCACCATCAAGCAATAGTAGCATTTACGCACCTTACGTTTGGTGACGTTTGTTTGATCAGTCTAAACTCACCACACATCCCTTGTTCCATGTTGGAGAAGAGCATTCGTATTCAATGGAAGCAACCCCGGCAAAAATTGTTAAGCAAAGAGCAATGAGAAATGAAAATACAATGTTGTAAATGAAGTTCAAAACGTACCGATTTTTGTTTCAAGATTTTTGTCCTATTGATTTTGCATTCCCACGACAATTCCCATCTATCCAGCACCTTTTCCCCGAAGCAAGTAGTTCATTTCCGTGGACGTCCTGCCGCTTTTTTACTCGTGGTTGACTGCTTGTCCTTGTTCGTTTTGTTCTGCAGCAACGGATGCACGTCATCGATCGGGGCATTGTCGAGCGCTATGTCATACAGGCTCGTTTTGCGTTTCTTCATCGACGGTTCGTTTTCCTTTATCGTATCTGGTCCACCGGCCCCGACACCACCAACACCTCCAAGTCCACCTCCAACAGAAGCTCCGAACCCTGCACTGCCGCCGCCACTACCCCCAAGTGTATCATTCTCCTGCGAACCCCAGCCATCCTCCGGATCCTCTACTTCCGGTGCCATCGGAAGAAACTGCAGCGCGTGCTCGTCCTCGTACTCCTCATCCGAGCTGCAAAAGGCAGCGATTGGTTCCGCGGACACTACGTCCACCTCAACCTCCTCATCCTGTTTCGATTCTGCAGCCAGATCGACGGACTTATCCTCGTCCGTAATGTCAAACTCCGACTCTCGCTCCTCGTACTCCACGTTCTCGTCCAGCTCTTTAAAATCGGGCGCAAAGGCGGACCAATTTTCCACCTGATTCTGCGCCCAAATCGACACCAAACCAGAGCTAATGCTGGCGATAATTGGCCTCACCGGATGCCATACCACATCTAGCAGCAGCTCACCCTTGGTTCCGTGCAGGATTTTCACTAAATTGCCGATAGATTTCTCCCATACGTACAGCGCGTGCTGGCGTGCGCTTCCGGCACAAATGTACTCACCGTCCCCCGAAAAGCAACACTTTTTCCACGTAGTTCTGTTGAAAAAAAACAAGAAAATGCGTGTGATTTGTTGTGTGAATGGTGCAAATCGACGATTTATACAAACTTGTTCACTAAATCCTGCAGCTTCTGTATCGGTTCTGGTTCGCCGTCCTTCCCGCACGTCACTACCTCCTTGGAGTCGTACACACGAATGACCCGGTCGGAAGTGTTGACAAGAAATGCCCTACGAAAGATACAACGATCATCGTAATTTCAAACCATTTTTGCTAATATTTCAAACCATTTTTGCCACTTACTCTCCTCTTCGGGCGAACTCTATGCTCTTCACTGCAGTAACACTGGAGCTTCCGAGGACAATCTTGAAGCTGGCTACAATTTCAAGCGTGTTTGCATTAAGCACAAGAATCTTGCCTTTCGCATTGCCCGTATAGATGTGTTCTCCGCGGCGATCGAACGCAGCGACAATATTTAAATCGCCCTACAATGAAATAACGGCGTAAGTGGTGCTGTCTTTCGTTTCTATATGCATCTCCAATCTCACACTTACATCATTGTCCAAAGGCAAACACTCGTGCTTACCGCCAACGTCGACCAGTATCGCGGCGTACCGCATCGGACAGACCAAGAACTTGTTGTCGTTACGCGGATGAAACTGTACCTTCAAGATCGGCGACGGAAACCGATACTTTTGTTCGCAGTCACCACTCAGCACATCCCAGATGCAAACGTTGTTGTCGGTGGAGGCGGACAGTAGCTTGTGGCCGTTGCGCGACCAGCACAAGCTGCACACCGGATGTACGTGAGCAGAAATGATCTTTGCAATGCCGCGCGTAAGAAAGTCCCATATCACTACGCGTCCATCGTTGCAGCCGACCGCTAGCAGGGTGCCGTACTTGTTGAAGGCGCACGTTACCGCAAGTGAGATGCAATCTAGCGAGCCATCAAATTCTTCCGGGTAGTTCTGTCCGAACGATTCTGCATGTGAGAGAGAAACAAGCGATACCTTTAGGAGATGCTTCGTGTCTGCAAGGAGGTTGTGTTCACATACCGAGTAATTCTAGATTCATCGCTTTTCTATGCGATTTGTGCGCTTTTTAACGCCAAAAGACAGTAAAACACGCCAATATAGATCAGTGAACTTCCGACAGCAGCAGTGAAAACAATCAACAAACGCTTAGTGATGTAAACAAACGCATGGCGCCCAATGACAGTGTTGCCAGCTTGCACTACACTGATTTGAAGCGTTTTACCTTTAAAAAACGATTAAGGGCAATTGGGGCAATATAGACCGTTCATGATTTGGACATACAAAACAGGACGTTGGATTCATATTTACCGAGCAGGACCGTAAAGTTTAAGTGGTCACTTTGTTTCTAGCAGCCAAAGTCACCACAAGCAGCTCGGCTGTAACGACTATAAGTCCAAGTGACAACAAGCGCAGCTCGGCTGCGACAAGCAACGATTTCCCAGATTAGACGAACAAATCTCATAGCAGCAGAACCAGTTAAAGAAACTCTAAATCATCAGGCATATGACTCTTGTTAGCCGAAGCCTTCTACAGAGAAAGTAAGCCTCTGAATGTGGGAATTTGGACAAGAGTTTAAATATCCATAGGAGGATATTAACCTTTTATAACCGCAGAACAGAAGAGAAAGAAGAAGTTTAAGTGGTCCCCTGGTTGCCCGTATTAGTATTGACATATTCGATAGAATGTAACGCTTTTTACTTTAAATTTATTTAAACTTTTTTTAATTACTATCTCTACACCATTCCTAGTTTGAGTTGTAGCGTGCTGCAAAGCCGTTCCCTTTGGGCGTCATCTTTCAATCCCGCTGCATCTCGTTCAATCAGCTCTTTCAGCAGTTCCGGTTTGCGTATGTAAAACAGTAAATTACATATCAGCACAAACCCTTCGCCCAGCTCCGTTTCGTTAGTGACACGAATCGTTCCCGCATTAGTTACAATTTCCTTCGCATTTGCTTCCAGCACCTCCAGAAACGGCACGTTGCCTCGCTGACCCAGGCAAAGGAGCGCCTTCAGCACCTCTATATCTATTGTCGCTTTGCACAGCAAGTTGGGCAACATCCGCAACCAGAGTGTGAACAGTTCCTGCCCGTACCGGCGCCAAAGTGAATCGCTACGCACGATTATATCGCAAAAAAGCACCAAAATACGATTCCTAATGTCCTGCGGAAGTTTGGCCGTTATGTACACCTCCAGCAAGGTTTGCAGCAGTGTACGCGTTTCTTGATCGACCGACATACAATCCGTATCGAGCAGCATGTAGCGGAGCACTTGCAGCAACAGATTTGTCGCTTCCGCGCCGCGAAACTTCCAGTTCATTACGCACCGCTTCACGTACTCGACAATTTTCGTGTACGTCTGGGATTTTTTCTTACCACCACGAAACTGTTCGTGCAGGCAGCAGTAAAAATAGCAAATATTGAAATTATGCCGATAGCAATGATCATCGACTGATTTCTCCGCTACAATCGGTACTGCTGTCGTTTTGGCACGCTTGGCTTGACTTTTCGTCTCCGCGCCGCACTGGTAGTACGGAAATCCTCCGAGAATGTGAGTACAGAATTTAGCACCGTACTCCTCGCGAAACCAACGCTTCATGTCATCGTTGTTTGTATCGCTACAGTACTGGACGGTTAAATCCCACAGCTGTAGGAAGATGGACATTAATAGCTCAAGCGTTGCGGCTGACTCCTGCGTTAGGGCGTGCTCTTGTCCCGCATTCAACCCTGATCCGGTAGGGCGGACCTCTATCCAGGATTCAAACAGTACTGGCATAAGCATTTCCACGTACATTTTCAGCTTCCGACCGTCGTCAACGCGATCGCCCAGTGAGAGCTCTTTGTCTGATCCGGTTGACTTGCGAAACAGTACATCCATCGGGCAAGTTGTGTAGAGCTTGTGTTTTTGTATCGGCAGGAACATAGTACCAGTTCCATCGAACGTGTAATTGATCTGTACTGCTTTGTTCGGCTGATAGTCGGGTACTTTAGAAGCAAAGCTAAAGAAAGAAAGTTTTACATTAATCGTTTGTAAGTGTATCAATGATGCTATTGATTCCTACGGATTATCTGTTTCCGGTCCTTGAGCGACTTCCTCGGGTGGCACCAATTCCGCCACTTTCTCCTGCTTGCTATCAATAAGAATTTTTAATATTCCCGTCAAACGTGACAGCACCTTCACACGCCACCTCGTGCTCGTTGACTGTTTGTCCAAATTGATCGTCAGCGTGCGGCCGGGTTTCGATTCAGTCCTCAGCTTAGAAATCATGTCCAAAAACTGAGGCAGTATCTTATCACGATTGGCCACAATCAGCTCCGGCAGATACTGCAGCAGTACATCCAACAGTAAGAGCGAATCTTCCTGTATCCGCGACTGAATGTGCGTCATACTGCATCGCAAAAAGGAGAGCAGCACTTCGTGAAACGGTACCGTCACGGACTGGCCACATGCAGCCAGCACGCATCCAAGAGTTTTGTACGCATCTCTACGCACATCGTGCTCAATGTCGATGGACAAACTGGAAACATCTTTTACCACCGAGCTAAGCATTCGCTGCAGCTCTGACGGCATCTTCGTAATAATTTCACGCACCCCTCGGAGGCCCTCGATTTTGGAGGACGTATTGTTGAGCTTCAGTTTGGCGAGACAATCTTTCAACGTTAAGTTTCGGCTGGATAGTACTGCCGCGTTGGTCAGATTGCGCTGCTTCAGCTGATCCGGTACAACTATTTTGCGCACTTTAAAGTTTGTTTTCGTTTCGTTTGCACCTTTCGGGAGTTTTGCTCCCTTGAGCTTAATTTTGGATTTTTCCGCTTTTTTGAATTTCCTCGAGTTTCCACCCATTTTTGCGGCAATATATGCGGAAAATTTAACAACTTTGGCAGAGAGAAGCACAGCAATACCGGCCAAATGCAGAGATGAAATAAACAAAACACACGTGCATCTGTCATTTGACAATTTTCGCCTGTGTTTCGCCCTCTTCAGCGATTGTACATGCTTTTTCACTGGGGCTACTGAAACGAAAATTAACCCATTTCATGTAGGTAGATTTGCTCAAAATTATTTGATTAGAAATAGTTACGAAACCAAATGGTCTATTTTGTGTACTAGTTTTATTATTAGGCTAAACGAAACAGTTTATGTACATTGCAAACAATGAAGGCAGCACCAGCACGGATGATCTCCTCTTATTTCGTATCCTTTTTCTCCATCTCTTCCAGTGCCTTCAGCAGCTCCTGGTCGTGTCGCTCCCGTACGTTGCGGATGCACTTTTCGATCTCTGCACGATGCTGAGGATTTTCCGGAGGATACAGCTGCCGCCTCGTGTCGGTCACCCACTTCTCGAAGTATTCCGGCTGATTGAACCAGTGGAACATCGCCACTGGGAAGGTCATGTACAGGGCCATTTTCCCGATTTCCAGCGCCCAACCACCCATCTTGTGCAATCGGTGCTACAATAACAACACTTTCAAAAACTCTGCTATTCATTTGCCTTTACCTTTGGTCGTGTTTGTAATATGAAAACTTACATAAATATTAATTTCACAAGCGATGCACTCCCTTCACGAGTGTTGTGATTGTTTTGTTTTTCGTGTTGGTTGCTGCGCAAGAAGGCATTGACATTTGTCTGTTTATGTCAAACTGTTTGACATTTCTTTTTCTTTTCTGGAAAACATATTGATTGCAAACACGAGTTTCATTTCAGGGAGCTAGAAAAAATCTGTTTTCCACGATATTTTCTACCCCAAAAAAGGAACAATAGTTTGTAAAGGCTGTAAAGGGTGGTCGTAAGCAATGGTAAGTTTAGTTATTTAGTTAAATTGTGCTGTTTTTTAACAGCAAAACATACTGTAGACATTCCTTCCCAATGCTTGATGACCGTACATGCTTGCTTGCTTGCTTGCAGGGAAAGAAAAAGTTTATCGACAAGAAGACTGCAGTCACCTTCCGCCTGGTGAACCGAAGTCAGCATGACCCTCTGTACGTAGATGAGGCAGCCCCGCAACATGTGCTGGTACCGGTCAGAGTACCGCCAAAGTATGCGAGCCTAATTTCCAACAGCCATCGTCCAGTCACGGAAGGAAAGGTAAGCTGAAGCGTGTCATGCATTGAGTGGTGCTTTAATTGGCAATTGCTTCTACCTGGTTTCAGATTGATGCTGCTAAGCGTAAGAAGGAACAGGCAAAGTATGGCATTTTCTTCGATGACGATTATGACTACCTGCAGCATCTGCGGGACCCAGGCCGCAATGAGGTTGTGTGGGAACCGGTAGTTCCAGCATCGTCCGGCAAGCCATCTGCGGGCACCGAGGAAAATGATGAAGATGATGAGGTGCGCATCAAGCTGCCCAGCTCCGTGTTTGCCTCCGCGTTTGAGGAAAAGGATGGAATTATGAAGAAGGCGGCCGAAGTAACACGTGGTCCCCGTCCCGACTGGGACCCGGACGTGGTGGCTGCACTCGATGAAGATTTCGACTTCAACAACCCGGACAATGAGCTGGAGGACAATTTCATGGAACTCGCGATGAAGCCCAGCGGTGATGGAGATGATGATTGCTTCGACGAGGATGGTGAACACGAGTTCGATTCGGATGAGATGGGTGATGATGATGACTACTCGGACGAAGAGCGTGATGGGTTGGGACCACTCGATGATATGTATGGAAGGGAGGAAACCAAATCCCGCTTCACAGAATATTCCATGTCGAGCAGCGTGATCCGACGTAACGAACAGCTCACGCTGCTGGACGACCGTTTCGAGAAATTTTTCGAACAGTACGACGACCCGGAGGTGGGTGCGCTGGACTGTGAGGAAATCGAGGGCCACGTAGAACCGAACGACGATGTCCTGTTGCGATGTGTTGAGGAATTCAAGCGAGAGCGCGACGCTGTATACGATGCAGAATTTGAAAAGCAATGGATCCGACAGCGGTAAGTTGCGAATAGTGGTTTCGAACGCACGAAATATCCGCTTTATAATGCTAATTATGTTTGTTACAGCCTTACACAGCTTGAAGCAGATAATCCCGAAGAAGAGGAAGAGGTGGAAATGGAAGTGGAAGACGGAGAACAGAAAAAATGGGACTGTGAAAGTATCCTCTCCACGTACAGCAACATCTACAACCACCCGAAACTGATTCAGGAGCCGAGAAAGGCGCGAAAAATTCTCATCAATCCCAAAACAGGACTGCCTGAAAATGTGCTCGGTGCCGAGGGCGGTAAGCTGACGATGAAATCCATTGCCAAGCTTGAGGAAGGAGCAAGGTAAGTTTCAGTTACTGTGGAGCGCTTTAAGATGGTAAGCGCATGGTAAGAAGGTTGACCGCTGGAAGGATTTATTATCGCGCTTCACTGTATCTTACATTTCAGTTATTGTTATTATCTTACATTGCAAAATGATTATCACTTCTAATTATCTCTTATACAGCGATAAACCGGCCGGTCCAAAATCACTCTGCGACGGAAGTGTTATTTCCACGTTAAGCGTACTTTCGCTCAGGCCGAAGGATGAAACACCTGAGGAAAAGCGTGAACGTAAAAAACTACTGAAAGAGTACCGTGCCGAACGCAGAATAGAACGCAAGGCAAACACACTGGCATTTAAGCACGAGAAGCAACTGCAGGAGAAGAATAAGATCAATGCCCACATGAACGCTGGTCAAAAGATTGTTTAAATGTTAACGATTATTTCCTGCGTTGTCGTATGTCGTATGTATGTGAGCTTTTTCTCCAATATCCTTTACTTTTATTGAAATGTATTTTGCTTTGCTTATATACATAAAAGAGAAGGCGATCTTGTAAAAATGTATTTTGTTCGATTTTTTATTAGATTTTTGTGAGTGCATATCACTGAAACTCGTGCAAAAAGGAAAGAAGTATGATAAAAAATTTAACCATTTTTTTTTTAAATTTTGACCAGCAATTTTGCTATAGTGCTCCTATCTAAACAAATTGACGATCGGTAGTGAGTCACCATTAGTGTTATTTTGCTGCTGCATCGATGCATGTGTTTAATCCTGCCTGAAATGGGGAAACACAATTAAAATTCGGATCTTGTAACCTGCGTAAGATAAATAGGTATTCTTTATCATAATTTTATAACAATCTTACAGATTGTTGCTTGTTATTCCATCTAAAATCATTCACATTACAGCAATCAATCTCCAATATGGATCAGGCAGAAGAAATATCTTCAAAAGCAAAACAAACGAGCCTTGTACGATGCAATAGCTTGAGATAACTGTTACCATAAAATGAATAAGAAGACCATACGCGTAACAGCTGGTACAGATATGCGGTAATCGAAGACAAAGACTGCAAACAATCTCAAGTGTTAAAGCAGAAACGACATTGCCTGCCATCGAAACGCGATAAACCATTCAGTCGTTGCAAAAGTGTCGACCCGTAATGGTCATATACGATATCAGTTGCGAACCCACGGTTTAAATTAAAAAATGTCCCCAGAGTGCAAAACCATACAAACCACTATTCTTGGCGGAAGTGTAGATCAATTGAAGCAACTTTTAACGAGCAACGGTAGTGATACGGACCTTTATTCAAAACTGTTTTGCGCGTACGCCGAAATGAAACATCGCAACATACAGTTATCGGATGAAGTGGTGTATTTTGTCGAGTACGAGCTCGTAAAAGCTAGCTATCACCATGCTACAAATGCTTATCAAGCGTTCAATGCAAACTCTAGCGCAAAAGGGACGGAAACGAAGGAGCGCATTACGCACATGGTGCAGTGCATAGATCTTATCGTAAACCAACAACGAGCGGAGTCATACACGGATATTGATGAAATGCTAGTGCTTCGGTTGCGACATATTTATGCTCATGTGTTCTTTCTTAAAACCCACCTCCGCATGCTGCCACTGTTGCAGTTGCAGTTTTGCATTGCCGTGTTTCTAAAGCTAGTTACGGGCAAAGCGGTCAATGGGTTCGACGTATACGCATTTACCATCGACAAAGGTAAGCGGTGATTGTTGTTTGGCAACTTTATAAATAGTGCATAATTTATGTTTTTCATTTTAGAACGTTTGATCCGCTTTTTGAAGTTGATGCGTAATGCAATGATAAATCAGAAACAGCCAGTAATAGACATAGAAAGATACGTACAATATGTACAACATTTATACTCTCCTTTAACCAAAATGCAGCTATGTAAGGTGCCAAAACGCATTCGAACTTACGTACAGATGCAGCTAAGGAGTCTAAATCCCTCAGCAATAGAATGCATCCAGCAGAATATGTCTTTAAAAGAATTCCCACCTGCACTGCAACAGACGCTACAAGCTCAGTATGATAAAGCCATCGATTGGGATCATCGGAAGCGATCGAGAAAAATGTTTAGAGAACTACACGAAACATACTACATAATGAAGCAACATTTTTCCATCCGCAAGGTAATAGCGTACATCGATGGTATACGTGAAGAATCTTCCAACGATCCTCCGCACAAGCATCGGCCCGTTCCTTCGCCGACACGTATACGAGCGATAAAACGTACCCTTCAAGTCATTGGAGAAATGATCAAAAGCACGCGTGAATCGCCAAATATTACGGTTAAACTCGATCGAATACTGCAACTGATCACATCGGAAGCGCTGGCGGAGCGAACGAAGGATTTGAGGCAATTTTTCAGCCATGGTTATTCCCTTGCCAAATTAGAGCTGGAGGCAGAATCCAGTGATCAACTGGGGATTGTGTTTCAACAAATTGAAACAAACTTGCGAGAAGCACGCCGTTGGTTCGCGTACACACAGACACAACAGAATTTGCTAATATACCGTCGGTATCTGGCCTATTTAAAGCGTTTCAAAACGCTCGAAGCTCTACGCAGCTATATCGCTTTCGTTGGAACGGAATTCAAGGGCACATTGATAGAAAAGTATCTTCCCGAGCAGCTGACGGAAGCGAAGTTGCTTTTACAATACATGCTCGATCCTTCAAAATCGCCCGATCTGTTTGATGCTGCGACGCGAACTGATTTAGAATATATAGTGAAAGAGTTGGAACTGCGCATCGACGTAATACGCAGCGAGAATGCAAAGCTTGGTCGGACGATTGATGATTTTTTCTTTCTGGAGAGTTACATCCGCCAGCCAACGGCATCTTTGGAGCGCGTGCGACAAATTGTTAACTGGATTCTTTACCGCACCGAGCAGCCGAAGCGCCACAAGCTTGTACAGAAAACGGATCTAAAATATGCACGTGAACTGCTAGCACGCCTACAAATGGCCGAAACGGACGAAACGCGGCGCTTCATGTGGAGCGCCATCTGGACACGCTTGGGCAAGGAACAGTTTGGTGGACTGGACACACTGCTAGGCCGAACCGAGCAGCGAATAGATGTAGCGCTGGATGCAACGGTAAAAACTATGCAGGCCCTTGACCTTCCCTTAGAGGACGACGAATATGTGCAGTTTGTGAATCGTCGACTAGCCAAAAGCTACTACCAGAATGTGTTCGTGCTAGATAACAAGTATCGGGTGTTGAAAGAGATCGTAAAGGATCGTCGAGCAAGGCAGATCAACACACGTGACATGTTGGAGAAGTTAAAAGTACTTCGTACAACGGACGAATACGAGTTGCAGCGCACGTTTGACGCACTGCTAGACAGCATGGAACATATTTTGAACCGCGCCAATCGTTCTACGGGTAATTTAGCTTCTCGGTCGGATGAACAGGCGCTAGAATACTGCGTCTTGGAAGCAGCTGAAATACTTTGTAACTTGAGTCTGTTCCGCGATAACATGACCGATCTGGCGGCGCTCATACCGGTAATAACAGGACGGAATTTAAGAAACTATTTAGCCCATGACTTTCTAGCGTACGAAACACTTACGCCCTGCACTAAAGCAGTTGTAATGAATGCACGTTACTTGGTTGAAAGTCGTTTGAAATTGTATGTAACAGCGGTAGTTAAAAAAACAACTAGTAAGGCTCAATCGGAAGGCTTTAAAGAAACGATACACTTTAGCGAAATATTTCAACGGCAAATCGAATGGACGATCGATCAGATTGAGTTTTTCAACATTGTACAAACTTTTCGGATGCATTCGTTAGAGCAACGAATATTGGAAGAGGAAACAAATGCATGCTTGCTGCTCATGCAACGCACGTTTCTTGATCGCGAAGTACTGTCGATAGCAATAGAAGGTCAACCGGAAAGTTTTATAAATCATCTGTTGAACTATCAGCCCAACAACTCTAATCTATTCTATCTCCTCATAAATTATTTACCTGACACACAGCTTATTGAAAAAATAAAAATATTGATAGAGGATCCGTATGTATTTTGTAGCCGCTTAGCGACAAAGTACGGACTGATTGATGTTCTACGAAGGATATGGAAACGATCAAGCGAAGAAGTGATGAAACAGCTAATAAGCACTGAAATGTCTTGCATTTTTGCACAACATACTTCATACTTTGTATGGCAGCTATTAGAGCTAATTCCAGTCGAATGGTTTAATGATTTGCGCGATCACCTGGGTAACACGGTGCTTCATTGGGCGGTACTACGGTCGGATCTGGATTTGTTACAGTTCGCACTGAGCCGTTACAACATTCTTCTTAAAACGAAGAATTTCTTTGGTGACAACCCACTGCTTATTGCCGTTCGATACCATGAGGACGTCGTTGTGGAGATGCTGCTCGATCATGGCGCGGACCCTTGGATTGAGCCCAAAGTTATACAAACAGTAGCGATGCGCAACGGTCTGCAGTTGCTGAAACGATTTTCAACAGATATAGGACGGATTGTACCTGGACAGATGGACGGTTATATTAGTAATCCACTAAGGGCAGCCATTGAAGAGAATAATTACGATGTGTTTGTAATGCTACATAAACAATTCAAGTTTGATCTACAGCGAGGAGAACTACTTCATTTAGCTGCCCGGCTAAACAGGGTAAACTTTATGCAGTACATGCTGACGTATGTTGTGGAACAGCCGGAAGAAAGGGTCTTGATTGACACCATCAGCAAGGCATACTGCTACACACCATTTATGCTTGCTTGTGCTACGGGACAGTACGAAGCAGCTCGACTGCTGTTGCAGAAAGGTGCTAATGGTTTATATCAAAACGAAAACAATTACAACTCTTGGCACTGTGCCGTGCATGGTGGAAAACGGGCTATCCTGCAACTGTTGCTAGCAATTCCACAGTTGAATGTGAATTTAGTTACCAAAGACAAACGATCCGCACTAAGTATCGCAATCGATAACGAGCAGACTCCGTCTCAAATTAACTTTTTGCTAACCACTGCCGGCGTGACGGTGCTAGCAGAGCACGTGCTACATGCGTGTCTGCTCGGAAAGAAAGACATCCTTAAGGTTTTAATCGATCGTCGACCGGACTACCTATCAGCGCACGATTTTTTACAGCGTAGCCCACTGATGATAGCGGTTACATTAAACGATCCCTCTATGACACAATATCTGCTCGAGCGTGGCGCCGATCATACTACGCTGAATATCCTTGGGATGAACTGTTTACACGTTGCCGCGTTAAACAATTTCATTGGCATCTCAAAACTGCTGTTGGATAACGCACAGTTTGATCTTGAGGCAGAAGACAATTTTCACCGCACCCCGCTGGTAGTTGCACTAGAAACCGAGCATCTCACAATCGCCGAACAGTTAATTCAGCGTGGTGCTAGTTTGAAAAGTGCGTATGACTTTCGATACAAAAACCATCGCAATGCAACTTTACTGCACAAGTTTACCATCGAAAAACGGCCTAGGATAGTTGAATATTTGGTAAAGAAACTTAATTTTCCTACAGATTTGGTGGACGATGATGGAAAAACGGCTGATGCGTTTGGAGAAGACAGTTTCAACAGTGCCGCGAGTGATACGAATACTGGTTAAATGATGGTTAAATATAGTACGGTGAGATGTGAAAGCAAAAATAAAGTTTGACAAACCTGTTTTAATCAGCAGCGCTTGCGCTTGTTGGTGACCCGTTTGGTTATAAGCGTCCTCCCTTCACAACGGGGATGTAGCTCAGTGGTAGAGCGCTCGCTTCGCATGTGAGAAGTCCCGGGTTCAATCCCCGGCATCTCCATATCTTTTTTGTTTCTTTCATCTAAGTGTGTTTACCCGAAGTTAAAACTGCTTTCCTCTATGAACGTGTGTTGATAGTAAAAGTTTTCATAAATCGAATAAAAGTAGATGACGATTTTTATCTTATATTTTATAAGGCTAAGAGTTTACATTATCTACCATTTTCCCCACATCTAAATATGTCAACTTTTAAAGCATGCCTCAGAGGTTGAAAGTATTTTTCGATTTTTCCATGCATTTGAACTGAATATCAATATCTATTATTACATTTATTTTTGTTTGATTGGGTGATAAATCACGTTTATAGTATTCGACATAGTTTTGATAATTGTACTTAAAACTGTTTAATGAAAATTTCGAAGAGAAATAGCTCGAATGAATCTATCAAACTTGTAAGAACCTACGAAAATTTCATTAACCTACTGCTCTCGCTCACTCAACTGGTTTTAATCGTGTATGAACCCGAACCAACCAAACTTGCATGAACCTATCGAACTCGTATGAACCTACCGAATTCATATGAACCTACCGGATGGAACCGCGTAAGCGTGGACGAATCTGGGAAACCTACGGAACAGGAATCCCAGTGGAAAACATTAACGTTAACCAACGTATAAGTAGAAGAAGACAGTTCCAACGCATATAAAACGAATATTTTTGGCGTTTGTATTTTTCCACAGTGGCTTTTGAAGTTTAGCATGGTACCCACAGGACAGTTATGCACCAACCTGGCACATTAAAGTTGCGATGTCATAACAACAGAACATCTTGTAATCAGTTTTGTTTTCCTATTCAGCAACACGATGGCTAGCAGTGTTCCACTGTTGCGAAATACTTTACAAAAAGGAAAATACGCCCCGTTAATTGTAAGTATTGGTTAGTTCGACAGGAAGGGCGCAAAATCCTAATGAAACATTTTTGTTTCGTACTGAGCGCGTTCAAGATCCCGCAGCAATGTAAACACAGTGCGGCCAGTGTCGCCAGCAGTCAGTTGGAGAAAATTCGCGAGAGACTGGAAAGTGGACCCAACTTCCAGGACTTTGTGCAACATCCGGACTACAACAAGGAGGACTGGTCAGCCTACGAAGGGAAACTGCGCCGCGAGAAGGGCGAAAATGATCGCTTACGTTTGCCACCCTGGCTCAAGACGAAGATCCCGATGGGTAAAAACTTCTCTCGGATCAAGGAGCAGCTTCGGGAGCTAAAGCTGGCGACTGTGTGTGAGGAAGCCAAGTGTCCAAATATTGGTGAATGCTGGGGAGGTGGCGAACATGGCACACAGACAGCGACTATAATGGTAAGTCTAATTGAAAGCGCCGTAGCAGCAGAATGTTTTATGTTTTTCCCTGATAAGGAAGTTTCTTCGAAGGCGCCCGTTATCAATAATTGTGTAGACGTAGGGATGAAAGTGAATCTTGTCATGATCCAAGGTTCTAGGCTACAGTTCTTAATGGTATGTTCCTCAATATTTTAGCTGATGGGTGACACGTGCACCCGAGGATGTCGGTTTTGTAGCGTAAAAACCGCCCGTACACCACCACCCTTGGATCCGGCGGAACCGTTAAACACGGCGACCGCAGTAGCATCGTGGGGTTTGGATTACATCGTGCTCACATCGGTCGATCGCGATGATCTCCCAGATGGCGGGTCTAAGCATATTGCAGCGACGATAAGAGAAATCAAGCGACAGTAAGTTTGAAAAAGATTCGTTTAAATTTGAATGTAACGATTACATGATTTTTCTTTTCTCTCAGAAATCCTCGCATTTTTGTCGAATGTCTTGCACCGGACTTCCGAGGGGATCTGAAGTGCATCGAGACGGTGGCAATGTCCGGATTGGACGTGTACGCACACAATATCGAAACGGTGGAAGCTCTTACCCCGTTCGTGCGCGATCGTCGTGCTCGTTATCGGCAAAGCTTGGAATGTTTGGCTAGTGTAAAACGATTCAATCCGAATCTCATGACCAAATCCTCTATAATGCTAGGTTTGGGTGAAACGGACGAGCAAGTCGAACAGACGCTTAAAGGTAGGTTGTCATAGTTGTGGTCGTAATGACTCTCACCGTTTCATTATCAATGTGGATCACCTTTCATTTCAGATCTACGATCGGTCGGTGTCGATTGCCTTACGCTTGGACAATACATGCAGCCCACCAAAAGGCATCTGAAGGTAATCGAATATGTAACACCAGAAAAGTTCAAACACTGGGAGGAGCGAGGTAACGAGCTCGGGTTTCTGTATACAGCCAGCGGTCCGTTGGTTCGCAGTTCGTACAAGGCAGGCGAATTCTTCATCACTAGCATCCTGCGCAATCGGGCCACGGAAGAGGCGAACGGAAAGGTAAAGGAAGGCACTGAATCGACAAAAGATGCTAAACTTTCGTAAGCTAGCTTTTCGAAATTCGAAGTAAAACAAAACATGAATGTTTTATTAAAGCTTTGCCAGCCTATAGTGCAATAAAATGTTACTTTATCGATTAGTGATAAATTATAACGAGTTTATTTGAGTGAGAAAAACCGCATACAAAAACGAATTTCGTCCTGTCTGACGGTTGTTTTTTCTTGCACTATCCCAACAGCACGTTTCGGCTATAGACTCCTTCAATAAGGGTGATGCGTTTGCGCATGACCGCCCACATTCCATCGCATCCACATCGCTCAATACGCGTGGGTGCGAGAAGGTAAGGTACGGCCGAAAAATCGAACAAGTTGCCACTCACCGTGTCAGACTGTGCGTTGGGTCAGAACCAAACAGACCTTACCTAGGTGGTCAGCAGTACGGACAGTCCTACCACTACTTCACCTCTCGGTAGGAGGTCCAAACGTGAGCGAAGGAAAGCTTTCCAGCTGCTCTCGTACGGAAGGTCGTAAGGGGAGCCAACGTAAACGAGACTATTATTTATCGTGTAACTGTTACTGGCCAGTGTGTAAACATTGTTCAGCATTTTTCGTGTTAATCAGGTTTGCAAGGTACGCGAATACATTTTCTGTCTTCAACAAGTGATAAGGGAGGTGTCAGAAGATAATGAAAAATAATCCCAAACTTTAAACGAAATATCGTTAGCACGAACTTTTCCCGAATGTAGCAGTGTGATGAATTTAATAGGAATAAAACATAAACTAGCAAAAAGTTGAGGTAAACGTAAAAAAACGAAAAATATGTAACCTTACCCTTTCATCTATTCGTTCCATATGGCAGGAGTTTTGCGGCGCAACCGGATACGGGCCCGTGGGTTGGTGGTGAAATTTGAATCGTAATTAGGCTTAAAGTTTTTCCTCCACTACGTGACGATGCCGAGTGCCAGAAGAATGATCCTGGGGCACGTCATGTCCGGCCTGTGCACAAAGATGAACCGCACCAAGCAGCTTCCGGCGGATCTGATGGAAACGCCACTGAATAGGTGTTTAAATACATTCGACATAACGCTGTTGGGTAAGTTACATTACGAGCTGGAAGTTTTCGGTACACGTTTTGTTTAGCAAAAACGAGACAAATAGTACACAAAAAGTGGTAATTAGTCAAACACAATGTTTTTTTACGTTCGTTCTCCACACACAAACACACACTCTAAAAAACCCAACATACACAGACGATACACGTGAACACTAGCACTACAGTCCCGCACACTATGACGTATAAGGACGAAGAACAAACATCCTGCGTTACGTCAATGTAAACAGGTGGTAGTAGTGGTTGTTTGTTTACATTCTCGTTTTGCTCGGGGGCTATTGCATTTTGTTCTGCTACCAGATTATTGTTCTTTTTTATTTTTGAATGGCGAGGAAAAACTATTTTTTTTAAATAATTTAAATTCTTCTACTTTGCATAGTCGGTGAAGTAAAACAGAAAGGAATAGGTAACAGCTGTTGAAATACTGAACCTTAAGTAGCCGAAACTGGCGAAAAGGTGTGCAATTTTGAAATATAAGCATATGAAGATTAATTCAATTAAATATGCACGTTTCCAATTACGTTCGAATCGGGTGTCGTTTAAGTCGAATTGCATGCCGCCTGATTCAATTAATCACGTTCGGATAAGTGCCAATTGAACCTCATTGAAATATTACTGCAAACTTTTGTTTACACTTCGGAGAAATTCGAAAAATATAAATAATCACCTTTTTTAAGTGGACTTTATAAACGAAATATAAACGATAAAAATAAGGCTCCTTCCACATGTAGAACCTTAGTTTGCTACTAACTTGTGATTCTATCGAAGTGGCACGCGGCTCAAACGCAATTGGCACACATCCGAACTTGATGGCACGCGGTACAAAAAAACCTATGGACCAGCAGCTGCCAGGATGTACCAATTAGACAGACACTTTTTCGATATCACACTAAAAATATGCTTCATACAAAAATAAAGAAAACGTAATACTTTCTTCTACTCGTTTTAGGCATTGGGCATATGGTCGGGGCCGGTATATATGTGCTCACCGGAACCGTCGCTCGGGAAATGGCCGGTCCAGCCATTGTACTTTCCTTCATCCTGGCCGGCTTGGTGTCCCTGCTAGCGGCCCTCTGTTATGCGGAATTCGGAACTCGCGTCCCTAAAGCGGGTTCAGCATACGTCTATACGTACGTTTCAATCGGCGAGTTTTGGGCGTTTGTCATCGGCTGGAACATCATATTGGAGCATATGCTGGGAGCGGCATCGGTGGCACGTGCCTGGAGCGGTTACGTTGACTCGATGCTGGGTAACATTGTTGCCAACATTACGATGGAAATTACGGGCGAGATGCACGAGCAGCTGCTTGCCAAGTATCCCGACTTCCTTGCGTTCTTCGTGTGCCTGAGTTACGCGGTCGCACTAGCGGCCGGCGTGAAGGCAACAGCTATGATAAACAGCATCCTGACGACGGTTAACGTGGCCGTGATGGCGCTGGTCGTTGTGTTGGGCTTTTGGTATGCGTCACCCGACAACTGGTCACTTCCGGAGCAGGGCTTCATGCCGTACGGGTTTGGCGGTGTGTTGGCAGGGGCGGCCACCTGTTTCTACGCGTTTGTAGGCTTCGACAGTATCGCGACATCGGGCGAGGAAGCGAAAAATCCTAGTGTTTCGATACCACTCGCCACTATCCTATCGCTGTGTGTAGTGACGGTCGGGTACGTGCTGGTCAGTGCGGCCTTAACGCTGATGATACCTTACAACGAAATTAACCCAGCGGCAGCGCTGCCCGATGCGTTCGGTATGCGCGGTATCACGTGGGCAAAGTACGCAATCTCAACGGGGGCCATCTGCGGCATGACGACGACACTGCTTGGATCGCTCTTTGCACTGCCCCGATGTCTGTACGCAATGGCAAGCGATGGGCTGCTGTTTTCATGCTTCGGAAAGGTTAACACAAAGACGCAAGTACCGTTGCTGAATCTCGCGATTTCCGGCATCTGTAGTGCGCTGTTGGCGTTGCTTTTCGACCTAGAAAAGCTGGTGGAGTTTATGTCGATCGGTACGCTGCTGGCCTACACGATCGTATCAGCCAGCGTGATCGTGCTGCGCTATCGGCCGATATCGGTGGAAGAAACAGTTCACCTTGCGCCCGACACACCCGGCACGGATGAGGAAGATGGCGGACCGGCACTTCCTGGCAGTGTTGCACCTGGAGCAGCAGGTGGAGGCATTGATTCATCGTCTCAATCGAGTACGATCGATCCTTCCTCACCAACGAGTGAAATGATTGAGATTGCCCTGGCCGGACGACTAAGACCACAGTTTCGTTGGCTAGAGCCCGTGCTGGGACGTTGCGAGCCGGGTGTGGCTTGTTCCGGGGCGGTGCTAATGTTTTGCGTACTAAGCGTTGCCGTCTGCTTCCAACTGGAGAACTCCTGGGATGAGCTGTACAATGGAACCTGGTGGGCATTGGGACTATACGGCTTCCTTCTATTCTGTCTCGTTGCATGTAAGTAACCATTAACCGAGGTAGTTGAATATACGTTTATTGAGTACTGATTTCCCCCATTTTTTTTCAGGCGTTGTTGTAATTTCAGCACATCATCAAAATACGCGTGGATTACAGTTCAAGGTACCGTTCGTACCGTACATACCAGCATTAAGCATCTTCTGCAACATCGAGCTGATGGTGCATCTCAGCTTCCTGACATGGTTGCGCTTCTTCATCTGGTTGTCCATCGGGATGCTGGTGTACTTCCTGTACGGTATCCACAACAGCAAGGAAGGGGAGCTAGGTACGTCTTACTCTATGCTAATGTCTACCAGTGAAGCGATCCGTGGTTGGGGCTCTACCAGCACCGCTCTCGGAGGCGGCACAAAAGTAACGGTGACAAAGATTATCAAGGGAAGAATCAGTCGAAAGACTGCTGGCGATAGACAAGCGATCGTGGATGACGACGATGACGAAGATTCCTAAAGCAAGAGGCGTGCAAGAGTTTAGTATCCTTTCTTTGTTTATTTTCTCGAATGTTCAAATGTGTTATAAATCAACAATCCTGCTGCAGTGAGGTGATTACTGCGATTGAATTCTATTGTTATTTGGTCTTTACGTTTATTTCGAAACATGTACCCGGTACAAGTCTTACTGGGAAAATTTATTCCAGGCTAGCAACCAAAACGGTCCAAATGGCAAGCACACTGTCAACTATAAATGTGTAGAGATATCATCAGTGCAAAACTTATAGGTACAAGTTTATTAACATTTTAAGGAAAGCTATCTACCAAAGAGTCTATCACCCACCAGGACTGTTCTAGAAGAGGAACATTTACAGAGCTACTGTTGCATCTTATTTAACCTAACCATTTTGTACGTCTGTCTACCGGGCTCTGGGAGTTCGAGCGGAACGCTGGTGTTTACAGTAAACATTATATGGAATGGGTAAACCTATTTCAAATGCACAGTATTAGATATTATGCTACTAACGATTGCCTTAGAACAAACAAATGTGTCTGCATAAAATAGGTGTAACGCGCTGTGTTTTTCGTTTCTTCAGGAACGAAGAGTTTTTGATCTCGTTCGAAATACGACCACTACTTTACGTTGACCATCGTCTCTTCCAGTTATGACGAGTGCATGATACAATGATGAAGAGGTGTTAACATCAGGACTTACAACTAACAATGCCTAAAATGAAGATTATTGTATCTACACAAGATTTATAAAAAAAACATTGACACATTTTTATTCCTATCTACAAACACAAACATTCCTAGCACAAACGGCCATAAAGTCTAACTCCATTACTGTTATTTTTAAACAAGGATGGTGTTATTAAAGATTCCCTAAAAGATTTTCTATCACCATTTTTTTATTCGCTGTAGTTATTACGTGTTTTATAAAGGAAGACACAAACTTTAAAACGGGTAATTTACACCATCAAACTTTTTCTTGTTTCTTTGTTTCCAATCATCGCTGAGCTGTGTAAATGCATAAAAGATACGTACTATTAATGTGGAGGCTTTCGATGGGCGCCCTTCGTCGGAGTTTCGTTGTTTCGTTTTAGTTTTGAGCAATGAAACATAGAGTATAAAACATACATCATACAAATTACTGTAACGCTAGTACACGAATAGTATAAAGCATGCCGTAATCGGTAATATGTATATTTAACAATGAACTAAAGTAGAAAACAATGCACAGTCAATACAGAGTACATATTCATATTACCTTACTAGTAGAAAGCGCGATAAATATAGATTATCAACTGTCGTTAACAAAATATTGAGTCACATTCGATAGTTGCAATAGACACATGAATTAAAAAAAGCACAAGTGCATGATATCCGCTCATACATCCGTTATTCTAACAGACCGTATCACAATAGCAGGAAGTCATTATACACCCCAGGAATAGCATATATTACCACAGTTTTCACTATTTGGCTATTATTGTTTTTTTTTACGAATTAGCATAATGTTCACATATTACACACACACTCAATATACACTAGATCAATTAGTAGCGATGACTACAATGCATTTCGATTGGTTATACTAGATTTTTATCGAAAAAAACAAATTGATTAAATGTATATGGAAGCTATACATACCACAGAATTCGTAAAGTATAACCATATGGAACAAACATCAAATAAATAATCACACAAAACCACCATAAGAACAATAAAGTATACACACATATGACGAATTTATCTAGATTTTACAGTGACTTAATTTCTGTTAGTTGAAATTCCGAACACCTGTAATCTCAAACTGTTACATACAGCAAATTTTATTATATAAGGAACTTGTTCACTTTTTTTAGATTCCAGAGCAAAATCGCCGTATATTGAGTTTTTTCTATTCCGTATATGAAGCCATGATCGGTATCTGTTGGAATGATCATTTATATTATTTTTTTTAATCATTTTGCTTGTCCTGCAACTGTAACTAGTAAGAAGAGCCAAAAACTTAATTAACCTGAAAATGGTTCTACTATTTGATTATTTTGCAATGGTTTTCAGCAATACTTCGTTTCTTTTCTTTTTTTTCTCCCATTTATATGGTGTGACTTCTTAGATGACTTAGATTAGTGTCTTAGAATGTTTAGTGTGACTTATACAAAGAAAAATCCTTAATAAAAGTTCTTTGTTTCATTGCATACATAGCATCTTTCACTTCAGATGTTTCGTTTTTTTTGTGTGCTTTAATGTTAGCTAAAATCACTTGTATGATTGGGCGTCGCCCCTATACAGTACTCAGGTATGCTTCTGAGACATGGACTCTGTCCAAATCTGTGGAATCTTTCATTGCCGCGTTCCAGAGGACGATGATGAGAAGGATCGTTGGTCCTATATATGTGGAGACACAATGGTGAAGCCGATACAACGACGAGCTGTACAACGACCTTATTGTTGTGCAGCAAATTAAGCTCGTACGACTTCGGTGTGCTGGTCATGCTATACGCATGGAACCGGATGACCCAGCTCGTAAAGTTCTTTTACAGCCAAACTACACGTATCGGACCGCATCGGACGATGCCATAAGACCGCTAGCATCAACTGTCAAATCCCATACAAAACGCAATGTGCTTTGACTCTTTCTGTGGCTGAGTGTACCCATCCTTAGCAAGATTGTTAATCCTGCGTACGGGGGGCTGTGATTTAGTGTACCCATAGCAGGATAGTCAGTCTTGTGTATGGAAGGCGGCAGCGGTCCGATTGGGTTCGATCCAACGTTTGGCCTGATCGTATGAAACAGGTCGCCGCTGTTTCAAAGCAAAGGTACACGGTATCTTTGCGATATTTGGGGTATTTTTGGGGTTTACATGAGCTTTTGCCTGCTTTGAAAAGATTCTCTTTTCCTTTTTTATCTTTTGTCCTTTTTGTTCCGTTATTTCAACAACTCTGAATCCGTTTGTTTCAATAACACTGTAAAAACACTGTTTCGTTATTTGTCAGCTCTGGCGGTCACCCTAGATATAGTATTATGGCTTGTAACAAACTATAACGAGTGGGCTCCAAGACCCTCTCTGTACAAAGACCCTGTACTGATCATTGGATAGATTGCTGATAAAGTATGCGAGCACATTGTGGTGGCGTTTCTCGTGTCGGTTCCGGGTCTCTGTTTTTTGGGATCGTCGTCTGAACTGCAGAGCCACGCGTTTGCAGCTGGACTGCTCAATGGGATCATCGGATGTCCGGCTTCCAGCTCTGTTTCAAGTCATCATGTTTCATCAACCAGGCTAGACATGCTAGAAAGGGCCCAATATGGTTCGGTTTTAATTTGGAACGTTTTCCTATGCGTAATACTGATCATTCTGCTAGTATGTTAGCAGTTGGGGTGCTGAATAAGAAAACTAGTTGAAATAATAATGATACATTTTTTTGACAAGTTAATTTCAATCATTACTTTTGTATTTGCGGGTTCTACAATAATACAACTTAACTTTATTAACGGTAATAAGGTAATTTACAGAGTGAGTGTACGGATACGTCCTTTCGGTTCAGCGGCTTAGAGAGAAGAGATCGATCCCTGTCTCTCTTCGTGCCTCGATCGTGCTCCTTGCTAAATCCGCCGCCTGTCATCGGGAGCACGACGAGCACAGCCGCTAAATCAAGAGCACCACAGGGTGGTCCCTAACAATTACAATTCTAGTCAAGACCAAGAACACTTTTTTACACTGAACTAAGAGCTATAAACTTTGGATTCAATAACCTGTACAAATTCTTAACCCTTATGGTTTATGGATAATAGTTTAGAAAACAAAGCAGATTACAGTTCAAGCTTAAAATCAGTATGAGTGAAACATCTCTAGGACTGATATCACTTGTTTGTTTTGGTTAATGATCAGCAAAAGATCAGAATTAGTATCAGATGGATCGTAGTGTGTTCGAAACCATCAGTAGAACAGAGATTTATGTTGAGAGTAGCTGTGTGGTTTGGAGGTTAAAGATGGACTAACTATTTATTTACAATATTACACTATTTATATATACAGATCCCAATGTATACTATGATCGCGGGTTACTATGTTTCTAACAATTTATTTAAAAATTAAAATATTGTTAAACACAACAAGCAAGAAATGTCCCTTTGGTGTGAGTAAATAGATACTTATGGTGCTTCGAAGTGTTGGAAACTTCCTAACGCACCGATAATTTCGCTCTGAATCTAACTAGTCGTAATCCGATTCTGACTCAAAAGAAAATAAAATCGATAGGTCCACGCGGAATCGCCTGAAAACGTCGATTTCGCCGAATCGTCGGAATCCAGGGGATTATTATCTAAAGAAAAAGATGGATGAATGTTTTCCTAGAAAAATAAGGATAATGGAGACCGAGAAGAATTTCCCCAATTTCAACAATAATTCTGAATGAATCTGGTAAAAATTGTTCTTTCGCCTGGTAACTTTAGCTGGTTCTGATTTTTTGTGGAAACACCCGGAACGTGTATGGGGCCATTATTTTAAATTTTAAAAGTTTATGTGCTTAAAATGAATCATACTAAAACATTATTTTTATAACGACAATATCATCTATATATGTAATTTTATAAAACTTTTGATTAAAATTTATGATCGATCATCATTGCTTAGTCAGCGTATTTTTCTTTAACACAGTAGTCTACGTATGACATCGTTTTTTTATTTGAGTATGTTTCATAAAAAAATCATAAACATAAAAGCGCCAACATGTATTTTATCACGCAACGCATTATTTACAAACGTTTGCGTATTTTTTGCAGAACATCTTTTAAATTTTTACCGTTTACCGTAGCTTTGAAGCTCAGTGTGCAATATACAGTAGAATACACCCTCATCATGAGCAAGCTGAAATAAACAAACAAACAAACGTCAGCTGGCCATTAGTTGCGTTCTTGCCACTCTCGAAACCGGGTTGCTGATTACTGAATTAAAAGAAAAATGATTGCTGGTGGTAATGGCGATCCAAATCCTAACGCGTCCTGGCTTGATTCGCGTGGTCTGTGGCTTGCATACGTGCTGGGCCTCGCTATCTTTCACATTGTCCTACTAGCGATACCATTTGTGCAGATTCCTTACGCTTGGACGATAACGAACATCACTCACAATCTGGTAACGTGATGGAGCAAACAAAGAAGCACCTTTGTTAACGAATTCCTACGTTTGACTATTTTCCAGGCTCATTTATATTTTCTACACTCGGTAAAGGGTGCACCATGGATGAGCATCGATGCGGGCGAGAATCGCAAATACACGCACTGGGAACAGATCAATTGTGGCGAACAGTTTACGACGACTAGAAAATTCCTGACTGCGGCTCCAATAGTATTGTAAGATTGTTTAGGATAACATTTGGACTTGAACTAACATTGATGATCCTTTTTTTTTAGGTTCCTACTGACGTGCATGTACACACGCAACGATATCGATCATTTTACTGTCAACTTTATTTCGCTCGTCGTGGTGCTCGTACCGAAACTTCCCCAATTCCATGGCGTTCGCTTGTTTGGCATAAACAAGTACTGAAAGGTGAGTGTAGGAGTTTTACTACATTCTACGATAGGTTCTACTACATTCTACAAAAACAATTTTACGTACAACTTTGCATTTGTATAGAATTTTATTCTAATTCTTATTGAAGATTACAGAGGGTAAACGCTTTGAGCGATTAGTCCTGACTGGAACTGCAATCATCGGACTCTAAATTTTACGTTAATACTAGTTGTAAAGAAAAAAAGTTGAGACTGTAGGGAATGCATGAGATGTATATTGTGTACGAATTGGCTTATGAGTATGGGGAACAAGTGTAATATTGAATCTTAACAGAATCTTAGATTATCTTTCGAATCAATAATGCTAAACTTTTAGATGTGCTGTCTATTGTGTATACTGAAATAAAACGGTTTTTAGAGAAAAGTAAAGCAAAAGTCGAATTTGATTCTAATGCAACATAAATTATTAAACATAATTCAGCATACGAGTAAAAACAATCGGAATCAGGTTCCGTCCGCCAAACATTCACGTAAAAAGAAAACAAATCTTAATCCTAGTCTTCTAAATAGGGAAGAGAGTGTAAGAAAGAGAGCACAAAAGAGTAACGAAATGTCGCAAGCGGATATGTTGCGATGGTTTGAAGAAACCTTATTTTGCAACATATAACGCTCCTGCTGCACGTGCGGAACAAAGGCAAATCGGTTGTTCTGCGCTTAGTATATTTTGTTGTGCACAAACGTGTTCGCTCTCTAAATCAACTGTCGCTGCTAGTTGTAGTAGCTACGGCTTCTAGCCGACTCTCTTCTAAACCAACTCTCTTCTTCTCTTTGTAATGCTGCTTCTCCCTTTGAAACTGATCTCTCTTCCGCGCTCTTTGTCTGCCACATACGCAAATCTTTACATATGGTTACATTAGAAACGAGCGATATCGTTCCGTATTAGGTCAGTTTCATCAAACCGAAAGCCCCATCCAGAAAAGCTTCCACAAGGATGCGAGCCCCTTGACGCAAAGTAGAATGTTGATCGATTGTAATATGTAGCTCCGCTTTTTTGAACTTTTACTAACCATGCCATGGAATTTGTGTTGGATTAATCCACTCAACGGCGATGGCGGAAAATCACCAATCGAATTGGTGATTCTCTCCAAAAACTTTTGTAATGACATTGACCAGAGAAACGTCGTGCGTCGCAGTTCGTTGACCCCTTTTTGGCTTCAGCTGAGTTTGTGCGATGGAACGAGGCAAAGAGGGTGGAGTCGAGGTTCGCTTGGAAGTAAAATAAGGGCATTGTGCTGTATACCCCTTGCTTTCTCTCCCCGTTGGTCGACCAAAGGGAGCGTCCAAATGTGGGTAGTGCGCACGCACACCATCCCACAGAAGTGGGTGGCCGGTGAAGGTGGAATCATTGGTCAGCTCGGGAAAGCTCACACGCAAAACGCTACCGCACCTGAATATGCGGTTAGCACAAGGGATTTGGCAGCTTGATGTTCGGTTTTGGTTATTGTGGTAGGCAACGATCGGCCTGCAGAAGCATTCTGGGTATGCTGAAGGGACGGAGGACGAAGCAATGGAGTTTGTCTTTTTATCCAACCATTCCGTCCAGACAGACAAAAGAACACGAGCAAACGAGCAGACGGCTGGAAAGGAATCGAAGAAAAAAAACGTATACGCGACGCGTGATCTTCCTTGCTCGTATCATCATCGAAGCCGTGCGCATGAGAAGCATAACGCATGGGAAAAAAAACATAGCATTAAGAAGGGTAAATTTCGCTTGCGGGGTAAATCGACTCTAAACTCCGTTACAAGATGGCGGCAAATTTGGGGGGCCTATAGTAAGAGTGGATAAATGGATAATCAATTTAAAATGTGAATTGATTTAGTAAACATTTATTGATTCAATTTAAACGATCCTTAATCATGATGCTAATGAAAACAGATAAAGAGTATTGATAATTGTCTTTTATCTTGTAAAACTCCTAGATAGAGGCTTACTAAACTTATTAATACCGTGAGTAGTTCAAATCATGGTGATCACTATGAGGAATTTCAAAAGTTAATTATTAAACTAAAAAGTGAACAAGAAATTCTGGAACATAGAAAGTCAAAACTCGTGGTTGTCCAACACAACTCTTTCCAAACATCACAATCATTTATTGTCCTCCCAACTTCACCATCCTTTTCCTCCAAGGTCCTATTTCCTACCATCGCCCTTTAAGCAACCCACCATCTGTTCAGGTTACACCTGCTCGGAAAACTATAACAGCCGTGCGCTTCTCGTTCCCGTTGCACGTGCCGTTTCCTCATTTGATTATAGTATTTTCCGCCACCAGTGGTGATACATTTTTTAGCCTACTCCGATGCAACAACGACGCCACGGTACGACACTGCTCGGTTTGGCTCTCGCAGGCCGTATTTCTTTAGCCAGAAGTCCGTATCCGGAAAAACGGAAGAGTACGCACTCCACACCGAGAGCTAAAGATTCTGCTTGCGAGCCAGTGACATTCGTGCGCCACTCTCAGTCGTTTCGGAACCATAGCTGGCGTACATTAGTAAGCGGGTTCTCATCCTTGGACAACGCGGGTGTACACTGTGTGGTGTGTGCACAGTTTAGAGCAGTGGCACTACTGGTACACCACTACGCTGAAAAGTGTGAAAAAAGGCTGAAGGTGAATCTTTTATGGCCATTTGAAACAAATTCCCAGTGCGATGGTGTTAATAGTGTTGCTTTCTTCCAGCCAGGAATACGTCAGTCGGAAAAAAGTTTGCCACTAATGGAGACGCTTGGTGGTGTGTAGGTACATGTGAGCGCATGTACGTGAATGATATGCTATGATACGGACTGTACACTCGCACCATCATTTATAATGTACGTTTAGTGCTTTGGTGTAAGAGTAATTCTTTTGTAATCTTTTTACCCTTAAACGGGGGTCCTCCATTGTGGAATGGAAAAATAGGATGCGACGGAGTATATCAAAGTAGTCCGTTTTTTGCGGATGAAAAGTCCATTCGCTATCATCACCATCGTCCATCATCCTCCCAACGGAAAAAGGTTTATCTAGTAACTGTATAGAGTTATGAAATGATATCCCGTCAAGGAAAAATCCATTTTGTATCAACCTTCTATTTGACGATACGGTTTTTTTTGTGAGTTCGCCTTCCATTAATTCTCAATTCTCATTCGTCTTTTCAAGACTCTCTTTGGAAAATGCGAGTTTTCCTTCGCCCAGCGGCTGAGCAGGCATGCTTGGGGTGAGCTTCTCTTTTAGAGGGATTTTCATGTGGTTATCCACTCTCGCTTCTCTCCTCTTCTCTCTCGCTCTCCTTAATGTACGACATGCAACGTAGATGTGTTGCAGGACAAGGATAAAAATTATATTTTCCTTGCAACGCGCTTGCCATATGATGAACATGTGAAGTATTTGTGTGTGTATGTGTTTCTGTGTGTGTGAACCCGTGAGAAAGCAATGACATTTATATCAGTCCAAGTTGAGTACGTACAGCGTGTGCGGTAAAACAGCTCGGTATGTGAAACAATAGACGTACAGGAAGGAAGTAGACTTTCAGGTGTTAATGTGGCGTGGTAGGCAAAGAATAAGTGTGTCTGTATGATAGGGCTGTTTTGCTAATTCCAAAATCGAAGTGAGAAAAAAAAAACTCCGGCTCCCTCTACCACCCTTTTTAATGATGTGACAGGACTGATCAAAGTTGGCGTAGAGAGTATCGATTTAATGGCTACTTTGTGTCTTCGCTGCCTCTAAACAGCGTTCCCTCCGTAATAACAGTTTCGCAAACTTCACTCATCTAGCCTACGAAAAACGAATGCATAAGATTCCTGCGTGTGACAATGTGTGTGTGTGTGTGTGTGCTTTTACCTATAATATCGAAAAAGTGGATCCCGTTTGTTTAATACCCAAAGGATTGGTTGGGTGGGAAAACCATACAAAAAAAAAACATAATTGACGATGGTGATGCACAGATGAAGCTCTCTCCAGGATGATTTTTGCATTCCGTGTGCTGCACGCTGCACACACTTGAGAAACACACGAGCCTGTTCGCTTCGTGACATTGAATGTATAATTAAAATCAGTATCATATCGATTTTTGCCACTACCCTTAAGCAATATTGCAACCCCATTTTCACGTAATTGTATGCAGCCTGTACTTCGTTCAATGTACTAAGCAAAATCGACTGTCAATTTTGCTCAATAGATGCACGTAACGGGAAAACAGAAAACCAAATGATTAAAGTCATCTTCCTAGGATTTTGTTTTCTTTCCTGGCGCATACTGAAGGCGCTTTTTGTATTTATTTTATCCCAAAGTCATAAGGCTAATGGCATCGTTGAGCATTAACCTTAAGATCGTTAACCTTATATTGGCGTGATCACGGTATTGCGGAGACGATGCGCCCGCACGTCTCTTTTTCTATATCCCAAAACATTTGATGGAGACTCCTGGTACGTCTCAAAACGGCAACGAATTGTAAAAGAGTTGTCGGAAGTTGGGATGATTTTTAACCCTCCATGTTTGATTATCCCGATGGAGGAGGATTTTTACTTCGAATAATAAAGGGGATGGCAATTTTAAATCATTTGAAACACATATTAATAGCGACATCCTTGGTGATTTTGGAGAAAATTTGGTATATTTTTCTTCTCCGAAATCAAACGAAAGAGTCACGAAAGGGCAATGGAGAGAGAGAGAGGGAGAGAGAGAGGCAGAGAGAGAGAGAGAGAGTGATTGACCGAGCGAGAGACACATAGAAAGATAGAGAAAGAGAGTGCGTAACAAAGAAATGCAGGAGAAGGGGATCGCCAACGCACTGTTCTCTCTTTCTTTGTGCCCTTCACTGGCATTTGTTCTCAGCAAACTCGCTTGACAGTTGTGACTTTGCTTGGTCGAAAATTTACCATCCGTCAAAGTCGTGTGTGTTTGGTAGCAGGAAATAAAAGAGTTGGGTCCTTGAGCTGATGCACCAAATCTGCCGTATTTTGCGCCTTACTTATTTCGTTTCTTTCCACAAACTGTTGCAGGTGTGTAAAACGGATTTGCTGAAACGGGACTAACGCCCTCAGTGTTCGCCTGCAGCAGTGGAGCACCGTCCACAGTGGTGGTGGGTCGTGGTGAGGCTGCGGTAAACCTCGCGGTCGGATCAGGCTGGCGTAGTAGAGCGGAAGCTGCTGGATTACCCCTGCCGGATTAGAAGCAGCAGTAGCACCCGCAACAGCAGCGGCAACGTTAGCAGATTCAGCTGATCGCTACAAATCGGTATGTTCGGTGTACTATCGAGCACAAGGGTGTGAAAAGTGTATTGTGCTAATCTAAAAAAATTGTAGCTCCTAATGTTATGCATTGGAAAAAATAAGTGTTGTCGTTTGGGAAAATGCTCATTGCATACGAAAAATTGGAAAAGTTTGTCATTAGATTGGATGTGGAGTGAAAAAAACGCGTAACCGTGGTGCCGTCGCTGTGTGGTTGTTTGTGTTTCTATCGAGAGTATACCGTCGTGTGAGCAAGAGCGAGAAAGAGCACTGAGAAAGAATTGGGAGAGAATAACCTGTCGACGGAGGCAGCTGTATCGAAATGTGCGTACGGTGTCCGCGGTATGCTAGGGAATGTGTGTTCGCGCGCGTGTGTGTGTGTGTCGACTACGAAGGTGACTGTCGCCATGCAAGCGCGCTGTTGTAATGCAATGTTGGGCATTTGAAATGCTTTGAGGGTAGGAAAAACGCGTGAAAAGAAGCAAAAGTGTAAAGGAGAAGAAGAAAAGTAGCGTGTGTGTGAATTCGGCTGTATGCGTGTTTGTTCTGTGTATCCGCGAACGCGACTGTGTGAAGAAAAAAAAACGTTTCGTTGTCGTCAGCCGTCATCTTGGCAGCAGCAGCAGCAGCAGCAGCAGCAGCAGCAAAAGCAGACCAAGTAGCCAACATTTTTGACAGTACAAAACTCGGCGCGGTAATTAGTTTGGATCTCGTTTCGGTGGAGATTTACCTTTTATTTGTCGGCTCCGCTATTATATATTATAGTTGTGCAGTGGAATATTCAATATACGGTCGATAGCTGTGCTTAGCAGGTTGATATGTGCAGGATGTAAGAGCAATTGTTTTGGCGAGACGCTAATATGGGTCTCAAAATGGTGAAGCTTAGTGCGATTAGATATATCTCAATATAGGTGTCTCCTGCTCGCGCAGATGCCAGCATTCAACTATCAGCTGGAGCGATTAGTTTTTCGAGTGTATGAATCGAAATCCGTTTTTCCTAGGAAATTTAAACGTGCACTTAACCGCCGTGTAATGGAATGTTCTTAGCACATTGTGTATAAATCAAGTGAGCAAATGATTCCCTTTGCCCCGTCGGATGACCCATACCGCTACCGCGTTTTAATGAAAAGTAAAAAAGTGCGTGTATCGTTAGCGCAAAGTGTCATCGTGGCCAGGGAAAAGACACATCATCATAATCGACCCTCGGCCAGAGAACGTAACCCGTACGAGAAGAACGAAAAAGGGGAATCGGGGAAAGGCTGAGACACTACACGATTTGCATCAGCGAAATAGAATATTGTACGAAACAGCGGGAATTGTGAGCCTACTTAGATGGAACCGGTCGCAAATAGCAGCTGCCCTCCGTGAAAGCGACATAAGGGCAATCAAGGTGGCCTGTGCCGCAACCAGGTGTTGAAGAAAAGGTTCTCGCTCGTTTGATTATGTGCCTTTTTCACCACCAGAAGAATATGTGTTTGTGTGTATATATGTGTGTGTGTGTGTGTTTTCGTACGTCGGGTGCCGTACTTGGTTCTTGAAGTCCCCACAAAAACAATCCTACCCCAGGGCTTATTGGATATCATATAAATGGGATTTTGGCAAAAAGGGAATAAAACAAATGCTTTATTAATATTACATTAACGCAATGCACATGTAGAAAGAATCAGCGCACTATGTCTGTATGCCTGGACTTACCCGTATATTGGTATTTTATTTCATTTTCATGGTCGTTTGCTGCTGGGCAATCTTTTTGCTTGGATCGATCCTTTTCTCAACGCTCTCCAATTTTCCGGGCTGCACGAACACGTTTGGTTTGTGATAAACCTTTGTACAATCTACAATCATTAATGATAACTGGAATATTCCTGTACGTATTTGATTCGTCTGATGTTTGCAACCAAAATGAAAAAAAAACACCCATGATCACGGTATTGTTGAACTTTTTTTTTTAGGATAACACAGTGCATACGCCCTGAAGAGGTGACTGAAGACCGTGGAGAGTTACCTTGAATGCTGCAAAATCAAATCTTCACTAATGCGTGGCGTTCAGCGTCCAGCAGATGACCAATAGCACTGGAGGAGGAATGTGCTGCGTTGTGCGTTGAAAGGATCGGCAGATGTGAGGGCAGCAACTACCGTTTCGGTGCCGCAGGAGTCAACGCTAAACGGGCAGTAGGTGCAGAAGGGTATAGCAGACGCTCGTTGGATGCTGTAAGCCGGGCCGGGTGGACGGTATATGTTGGAGGAGGCCGGCGGAGGCGCAGGATCGGGAGGAACCGCTCGAACGTCCCGATAAATCAAGCTTCACAACACACTAACGCACAAAGGCGGGGCAGACGTGCAGAACCGATCTTGACACAACGATTGACACTGCACTAGGTTGGCTTTAGGTTAATAGAAAACCGTCGCATCCATTTGTAGCTTGCGATAGCATCGGCAAGTGAGGTTGGCACTGCGTTTACCGACGAGCGGTGGTGGTGGTAGTAGTAGGGGCGGTAGTAGTAGCACATTCAAGCGCTACTACTAGTACACAGGGGCCTTATCCCTGTCACTTTTCTTGTTTTCCCGGTTCCAAAGCGGCTTAGAAAATAAACTTTAATCTGACTCTCGGTTGGTTCGGTGGCACCTCGGAAATGTCCGACACTGGTAGTGGACACGACGGAGGCGCCCAAAAGGACTATTCACAGAAGATGGACGGTGGAGGCGTGCTGGGAGGCGGCGGCAGCGGCGACTTCGACTCTGGCCAGCAGAGTCAGCAGACGGAGCAGGAGCTCGCCACAAAGATGCTGCAGATCCAGTCGAAGCGTTTTTACCTCGACGTGAAGCAGAATCGCCGCGGCCGGTTCATCAAGGTGGCCGAGATTGGTGCGGACGGCCGGCGCAGCCAGATCTTTTTGGCCCTGTCGACAGCAGCCGAGTTTCGGGATCATCTGTCGACGTTCAGCGACTACTATGCGTCGCTTGGCCCGCCCAATCCGGACAACGTGCCAGAGGATGGCAAGCTAAAGTCGGAAATGATGATCAAGGACAACCGGCGGTACTATCTGGACCTGAAGGAGAACGTGCGGGGCCGGTTTCTGCGCGTTTCGCAGACGATCACGCGTGGCGGTCCCCGCTCTCAGATCGCCATTCCGGCCCAGGGCATGATCGAGTTCCGCGACGCACTGACCGACCTGCTCGAAGAGTTCGGCACAAACGATGGGGGCTACAAGGGCGAGCTGCCCGAGGGGCGCCATATGCGTGTCGATAACAAAAATTTTTACTTTGACATCGGACAGAATAGCCGGGGAATATATATGCGGGTGTCGGAGGTAAAAAGCAACTTCCGCACCGCGATCACGGTGCCGGAAAAGTGCTGGTCACGGTTCCGCGACATCCTCACCGATTACTGTGACAAAATGAAGAAAACGTCCGAGTCAACTACTTCTTCAATCACTGCCGATAATACTTTACAAAAGCAAACATCAAATAATATGTAAAATTTCGAGTTAATACAGAGAAAACCAACACAATGGATGAACAAACAAGCAAAGGATCGAAAAAAGGAGTAGTAGCAAGCGCAACCCCAAAAACTGCATAAAAGAATACGTCAACCGCAGATTCAAATATAAGAGATGCAACAGAGCAAAACAAATAAATCGAGGCAGAAAAGAGAGTAATATAAAGAAACAAACAAATAATAATAAAGAGTATAATAATGGTAAATCGTAGAATCAATAGACATGAGAGCAGACCATGGAATGATTAAAAAACGAACGAAAAGGAAGTTGGATTGCTAAAGCATGCTTGTAGTGACGAAAGTGGGAAGTATAAAGAAAACGAAAATCAAAGAAAAAAAGGTACAGTCGGGAAAAGGAATAGGCAGTAGAAGGGGCAAAGAAATTCAGTTGACACCCTAGGACAAACGAATTGTTTGGTTTGTAGTTTGAAATAAAATTGAAAATGGTGGCGGTGGTTGGAGGTTGTTTGTGGAAACGTTAAACGGCAGCAACAGTTAATAGCAAAATGCATATTAAGTGAAACAAAAAAGGTAACACGCGTAGTGAAAATTAAGAATGAAAACAAAAAAAAGGGACGACGAAGATTCGCATAGTAATACACGATAGAAATATCGATTCATTAGCAGAGGAAGATGCAAGAAAAAGGTAAAGAAGTTACGCTACTCAGTTTCTCCCTATTATGTTTTCGTTTTCTTGTTCTTAGTCTTTTGTTTTGTAAGATTGTTTATTTTTGCATCGGTTACTTTATTTTTTTTTACTTATGTCTCATGTTATTGACACAAAAGGCAGTGAAACCTTAGATCAGGACATACTAAGCAACACTAACGCCCTTCTAGCCGCAAATGCATGAACAATGGCATTTTCGTACATTGTACAGTCGTCTTTGCCACAACGTTTGCAGCTAACTTTTAACAACTCCCAATGTGGGCTAGGTTTGGATTCTGTCCTTTAATCTAACCAAGTCAAGAAAGCCTCAGCATGAATCTTAAATAGTGATTGTTTGGAGGATTTTCTCTGTAAAAAGAACTATCGTGTATGGCTGATAATTAATGTAAATCGGTGAACCATTTTAGATCCATACAGTCTGAGCTATATAAACACACATAAACACGAAATACGAAACAGAGCAAAGTTAAGATCTGTTTCAAGGGTGTCTAAACATCTGCGAAACCCTATCCAACGTAATTCGTAACGCAGGAAGATCAAATGAACCGTGTGAGAGGAACTAAGTACGCCACTACGGATAATATCCCGCATATTAAGAAGCGAAAGACTAAACAAACAAAGCTCAGATAAAATCTGAATATATATGGACACGTTGACAGCAAGTGGAAAGAAAACTATTAAAAAAATCAAGTTAAAATAAATTGTTGTGTACTGCTAGTTTACATCGTACTTGTTTACTTTTTTTCTTTTGTTTGTGAAACATGCGTGCGCTCTTATTAGAAAACGCCAGAAATACCACAGTGTTTAAGTGAAGACAACATTTGAAAAAGAAATCGAAAGGTAACTAAACCCTATGACTAAAATTTGCTACAACATAATTTTACAAGCAAAAGAAATCATTAAAGAAGAACTTTTCATGTTCCTTCTCGGTAAAGGGTGGTAGTGTATGAATGTAAGATTTTTTCACCCTTAGTTTTATCATCTTTTTAAATAGTAAAAATGGTTGCAGTGGTACATTGGGTAGAAACAAAATGTTTTAACGTAAAACTTGTATGGAAAATGCAAATTATAACGAAGTCAATATATATTACTGTTAAATGTTAGGTGAAGCAAAAGATAAAAAAAAAAACATCAGTAAGCACAGATGCCTGCGGACCGGGAATGGAGTGCATTGGGATAAAAACAGACAGGAGACATTGAAGATAAAACCACATGCTTGTTCAAAAATAAATCAACAAAAAGGAGGGCTTCTTGTTACGGTTCCTCGTGCAACGGAGTGCATTGCAAATAATAGAGGAACCAATCCGTAAACCGATCGTTACAAAAAGAAGGAGTTTAATAGCTTTCGTTATATTATGTTGTTTGTTTCCGTTCATTAAGCCTTTTTTAATGTCTCTATGAAAAGGCTCTTCCCAGTGAGCTGTTAAAGGATTGTAAGCCATACGGCCAAATCTTTTACAAAATGTCTAGAATAATCGAATTGGAAGTGTACACAGACTACAGAATACTCGTTAAGCGGAAACTTCAACGTGTTCTGCTGTTGGTAATGATCTTTGTTTAGCGATCCGTGTACCAAGCAAGCTTAGCCTTACTACAAACAGCCAAGCGTTCGTTATGTGTTCTTTGAAAACCTCGCGCAAATGCGATGTTGTAAAACAAACAGTTTACAGTTTCAAACAAAAAAAAAACAGAAGAAAACATGAGTATGTTCTTGTACGTACGGGAAAAAACGGATATAAGTACAAACTATCATAAAAGTAAGTGTCGTTAAGCATTATGTTTCACTTACATTTTACAAAACGAGCCTAAAGTTCAAACATTGTATGCGATGGCCGTATCGCACCGCATCTCGGCTGTATTGGCATTCGTCCTGCGTTGCCTGTCTTTAATTGGCTTTTTACAACCTAATTGGCTTGCCTCCTCCAATCAGTTCACTGGGTAAATGTAATGTTCTAAAGCGTCCTGAACTAAGGTTACAAATCACTACAACAAACAATACAACCAGATCCAGTACAGTGATCTATTGAACGATGGAAATTAATATGTATATGGTGATTCACTGGAAATAAGCCTGTATCGAAATATTGCAATAAGAAACGCAACTCAGCGAGAAACGCATGCATACAACAGACGAATCTTAAGGAGGTAACAATTAAGGAAGGTAGATAAATACCGAATTCTATCTATTATGAAATATTGTGAAATTTTATATTCTGTTGTTTCCTTTCAAGTCTATTATAGCCAATAAACAAGAAGAAAAAAATATTTAAAAGCCAGCTTTAGACATAGGGCGGAAGCGAACATTGCGTTGTAAGGTGGTAAATTTGTCCGCGCATATAACAACCTTACCAGCAGCTACAAAATCGAGGAGAAGACAAATGCATACAACAATACAGAAAACTAATGAAGAATGTGAAGCGAAGGAAGGAAAATTACAGCAGGCGATGGAAACAGATGAAAAAGATAAAAATAAAAGAAAACTATGTAAGAAACGAAAGAACAAACAAAAGAAGTAATAAATTACTATTAAGAGATACTACCATAGGTAATAGCGGCATTTAATGCGCAAAGCGGGAAAAATGGTCAATCGAGAAGAATGCCGATCGTAGCTCCCACAGACAAGCAAGCAACAAATGTTCGCAGGCAAAAACGTACTTTGTGTTGAACATTTTTACATGAGCCTTTACGCACTTTATGCACACATCGAGAAACGATACGAAAACACATAGTCTCTTACACACACAGAAGAAACATCCGTATGCAACTAATCCTTATCAGCAATAGTTCGTTATTTTTGCCCGAAACCGAAACAGCTGCCATGCTGGGAGGAGCAAAAAAGGTACACCAAAACGCAGCAGCACTAACCCCTACCATGCCGTCACGATAAAATAGAACCGTTTTTCTCGAATTTATACGACAATTACTACCACTTATCGCATAGTGCGATTTTTAAGCGATCAAATTTAAAAAAGGTATGCATGCTGAGATACCGGCAAAGCACACGGAACAAGGGGAAAGGTTCGATGTGCGTAAAGCTGTAGTAAAAGTATCCAAAGAAGTAAAGAACATTATGAACCACCACAAGCGAAAAGTCTGTACCAGGATCTCTGACACAAACATTCACGTATTAGTTTTCGGTGGAGCTCAGTGTGTGTGGGTATGTGTGTAATTGTTTTTTTTTTGTTAATTTCATTCCTTACACGCCAACGATTCCTGTTAAAACAGATTGAAAGTAATATTGAGGCTGCATTATACACCTAACAAATTCGGTCGAAATGGAAGGACGGTGTGTAAAATGTGTTAAACTATTTTCAAAGTGTACCAAAATAGAATAAAAACTATGTTCTTTACCCTTGCGGTACAAAAGTCCATTTTATATGACTTCAAAATGTGATCTTGCACTCATACACCAGATGTCAGGTGCACCGAGGGCGAAGGTAATGAATGTGTTTCAACTTTGAGGAATATTTCCCATTTCTTCGATAGCGTTGCAATATAAATCGTGCAAAACCAGCCAATATCTGATGAGCCTTTTTTTTCGTTCCACGTTTGTCCCGTTGTGTAACAGCGAGAGAGTTTCCCAGAAACTCCGCATCCTACATAGTAGCTTTAATTATTGAAATGAAAAAGAAAACAAGTGGATATAATAATAGTAAAGCATGGTCATAGACGCAGTGAGAACAATGAGACAGCGAAACACAACAAACAAAAAAAAACAAGAAACGTGATCAATCTTTGTGCAGCAAGCACAAACTCTAGACCATAAATGTGAATGTTGAAGGGAGTCGATAATATAAATAGTGGGCAAAAAAACCTGTAAGCTGAAGACATTCGGAGATCAAATCTCCACCCGAACAAAAGGCGGGTAACACGGTTATCAGATGTTACCGTGTAGAATTAATGAACCTCGAATCACACAGTGCACACGGCATGCACCACACACAGGCCGATGCATTGTCGATGGGGTTAACTTCGTGACAAAAAGACACAACCTTGCGGGATTCAGAGAACGAAAAATAATGTAGTTTATACGATACGTAATACACAGAACGACCAAACGTTGAGGCAAAACATCGTACTAGTGTGAACCAGAAGCTGAAGGGTGCGAAACGATGGTCCAACACAAAATGAAAAAGGTAGTAATCAGAGAAAATAGTAGGTACCACCAGTTAGGCAGCAAACAGGACTTAACACTCTGTCAAACACGGCAAATTATACCTACACGAGGCCGCAAATGTGCGTAAAAAAGGTAAAAAGAACAGTGTGACAAAGCGATCATGTTTCAGTGAAGCAGTGAAAATGAAATAGATGAAAAAAGTATAACCAAATGAGAGTATGAGAAGGAAAATAAAGATGAAAACATAAGCATGTAGCAAGAATTTGTCCCGCAAACAGTAGCAGTGAAAATGTATGTAACAATATAACTGAAAGATGTGCAATTTTTGAGAGAGAATGAACACAAGAAAATGAATTTAATGATCCAAAAAATAAATTATTACGAAACATTCATGCACACATTCTTTGGCGCAGTAATTAGACAACCCGTGTTGTCGTCGGATGGGCATGATTTATTTACGTTTATTTGTGTTGAAAGTGCTTGATAGCAGTTTTAAGCCTTTATTATATTCAAATAATTTTTATCTATATAGTGTGGAATTATTTTGCTTAAGTTTATTCTTGAAATATTTCAGCAAACACTTAAAAGTACACAACCTTCCGGGCGAGAAGCACAGAAGCACTCTCAATCATGTAGAAGGCAATAGAAGTTTAATATACGCGAATAGAGTAACGGAAGTAAGAAAAAAAACACGGAAGGGAGACAGAGTAAGAGGTAGAGAAATAGAGAAAGGAAAAAAGATCGTTATATATATTCAAAGAAATAATAGTGCTACGAACAGACACATCAAAAGAGAGACAAGCAACATAATTAAGCAAAACGTATAATAAAACCACAGTTTGACAGAGAATAATTAAGCTTGCTGAAGCAGAATAAGATAAAAAGCAGAAGTGAATGGCACAGGATACAATCGTCCCAGGGTGGTTGGCTCTCAAGTAAAGCAACAGTAAACTCAAGCAGCAAACAATTAAACAACAATATGAAACAGTAACACAAACAAATAAAGCAACAAACGACAAAGCTAAATCATACCAAACAATTAAATGACGTAAAAGAACAGAAAGTATATTTTTGTGATGATGAAGAAATACCGAGAATTTCCTGGGTTTTGTATTCTGCCGAAATAACGTTTATTATTCACAGCCATACGTTGATATACAAAAGCAAGCGAGAAGATTTGTACAATATTGTACCAGAAGAAGGAAAAAGGTGGTGCAGTGAAAGATAGCTTATCGAAAATTAGTACCGAACTCTTCTTACACATCGCTGGGCGTGCAACACTTGTTTCAACTGTTTATAAACGACATAAAAGGGATTTTAAAATACATAAATATGCATAATTTTCATTGGTTGCGCAACTTATCAGTTTTGTTGGTGAATAGGTTATATATTTTGCAACACGGCACAATGAACACACCCTTTTGTTCATTTCAACGGTTCTCTCTCAATTAAGATAAAAATGTAAAATAATAATTACTGTTGAAACTGTAAAAAGTGCAACGTAAAATTATTTAAACATTTTTAGTTTTTGGTTTTTTTTTCTTTCATAACGTAAATCCAGCCAAACATGTGTTAATTGTTGTGTATGTGTGCATGTTTGATTAGAGATTGTGTGGAAGGTTAGGAAGAAAAGGTAAAACTATGATTTTCTCAAGCAGATTATCTCAAAGCAAATAAACCACCAGAACTAGTGAAAAATGAATGTGAATGAAATGGAAATGACAACAACCATAAAAGAACGTACGGACAAGGGAAGTAAAACAAACAATGCGGAAAGTGAAATGCACATAAACTGGGAAACGGTATTTCAACATAACCATGTAAGAAGACAAAATGTGCATAACCAGCTGAAAGCTAAAGGATAATGGGAAAATCATTGAGCGGATAGAACATAAAATCATAAAAATGAGGGATGTAAAGTGAAACCACACGAACACAATCAGCGAAGTGGAACATCGGACAAGAAACAAGGACAGAAACTGCACTAGAGTTGTAATGGATTAAGGAATAAAAAAGTCGACAGCTTAAAGGTGTTTTGATTATTTGATTCAGGTGTTACAATGTTAGTAGGAAATATACTAATAAATGTGATTACAAACCAATAAAAAGGAACAAAAAAATAAAAAGAAACAAACGAAAACCAACCAATCAAAGTGCGCGATTAGCTTTTATTTCTGGAGCAGTTTGATGTCCAACGAATGATATATCTATCTATCTATCTATCTATCTATCTATCTATCTATCTATCTATCTATCTATCTATCTATCTATCTATCTATCTATCTATCTATCTATCTAT
>KB671676.1:732103-775777 GCA_000349105.1 Anopheles epiroticus
TCGAACGAATTATATATCTATCTATCTATCTATCTAATCGTTCTGCTTCTGTCAACATAAAATAGGTTCGTTTCAAAATAATCTTTAGTCACAAACCTTGTCCAGTTTACGTCCCTGTGCCTCCGTAACTGTTAGCAAATGGATACCATCAGCACATAAATTAATGCAACATTAAAGCACATACGATAGCATCAACCACTACACGAACACACGGACCTTCGTATCCTTCCGGCTTTCCGTTTCAACGAAACAGATCTGTCTACTTCTTCTTGTGTGGCACAACAACCCAGTTGGGTCAAGGCCTAACCAAAGCACTAATGTGCTTTGGGCTCTTTCTGTGACTGAGTGTACCCATCCATATCAAGATTGTTAATCCTGCGTATGGGGGGCTGTGACTTAGTGTACCCATAGCAGGATAGTCAATCTGGAGGGTGTGGCAACGGTCCGAATGGGATTCGATACAACGTCGGGCCTGATCGTATGAAACAGGCCTACGCCGCTACCCATGAAACCACCCCGCTAGTCTACTTACCTGTCACAGGGGTAACCGTTATCACGAAGGCAATTCCCCTAGAGGCGAATGTTAGCCTGACAGCCAACGTCTCTATAAAAATAAAGCAAAACAAAAGATCTGCTAGTCCGTGGCTCATCTTCACACGCTGTGCTTGCACACACCGTCCAAGATGGACCTGAGCACCAATCGTTCAAAGATGGTGTGCGACGTTTGACGTCCCCCTACCAGCATAGTCCAGGACTAGTTCCCTGAACAATGCATTTTCGGATTTTGCTGCTCCTGCTATTGTCTGAAATTATATTCCCAACCGTGTTGTATCGCGATCAGCGCCATCGGCAAGCAAGTATTTCAAGTAAGAAGTTCCGTTCCCTTGTTTTAGTTCCCTATGACATTCGAACGGTTCCAACAGCATCTGATAAGAAATAAAAGTTGTAACCCTCAACATCTGTGACAGCTTTGCAGGGAATCCGTACATCTTGTCCATGATGTTCCAAAACTTAGTCCAAATGGTGTTAAGAATGCTTTTAAGAATCTATCGTAGAGTGAAGCTTTGGTCGGCTATGGTTTTCTTTCTAACAAAATAGGCCGAATAAAGACCTTATGGATATTAGAAAGTAAAACCTATCATGTGGTTTGCTAACAGGATAACAAAAAAAATAGAACATCGATTATAATGTTCTCGTGTTTTGTATGCTCTAAAAGAATTCGTCCATACTATTGGCGTATTCGTCCGTACTATTGGACATTGTGTACTAAAATTGTGACTGAAACTAAAATTTAACTAAATTTGTAACTCTACCAAAAATGTCTCAATGGACCAGTAGATGATCATCAATGACGTAAAATTGCCAATACGAAAACCTAAACAGTTGCTTATAATGGCCACTATTATAAAGACCGGAATTTTTTCGTAAGGAGAGTATGAGCTTAGTAACTTACCTTATTCATTTTTAAAGTGAATTCGAATAGAATAGAAAGAAAAATACAACCGGGCAGTCCGGTAGAACTGCCATTCTTATATTGTACGATCACGTATGATCGAAATGTTTCGTTTATTTTCGTACACGCGTTCGCTCGTTTAGGTGACTTCGTTTACGCGGCACGAAGCGTACCATGGAGCGAAGGGATCCGATTTCGATCGATTGCTAAGTCTAAGTTGATCCTATCCTATGTGAAATTGAGCAGTATCTAAACATATCTGTTAGTCATCTAACACGCCACGTGACACTACCTTTACACACACTAGAGTAAACCGTGTGCCTGCCAGCACAGGCACAGAAAATAAATTAAAATCAAAATAGGCAGAAAAATGAAAAACATTTCTTCTACATTTCGAACAAATCAACTTTACAAATCCTTTCATCGATGATAATTGCTGCATCTCTTCACACAATTACAATCACGGTACGTTATGGCAAAACGAATACAACAGATGATGCTATGCCGCCTACAGAATGACCATCCGATCGTTGAAATCTAGTACGTCGTTTAGTTAACCTGCAGATGCTCATCATTTTTATGTACTGAGTTATTTCTGCATGTTATGCATTGAATCTTAAGAAGCTTTTGCTAAAGGTTTATCTATTGAGCCGACTCGCTGACCGATACCCTTGTCGGTAAGTTGTATTGGTTCCAAAGGAATAGCAGGAATAGTTATTATTTTATATCACGCTAATCTATCCTATGTGGATGTTGTTGAAGGCATTGCAAGTTTTTCGTGTGGCGTTTCACGCTAATGAACGTACTTCAGCTTGGTCCACCCGAACTGGCTGGCGTACACTTCCCTGTAGCTGTTCTTGAAACCATAGAACGCGTACAGCGATAAACCTACCATCGGAAACAAACGAGTTAAATAAAAGATTTTAACAAAAGAAAGAAAAAAATAATGTTGGCTACGGATGAGAGGAGTTTAAATGATTTGCATGCCATCACTCTGTTGTGTGTCATGTCGGCGCCACTACAGATTAACAAAGGGTAGTAGATATTAGGCGGCGGGAGAGTACCCAGGAGAACACTACACTACGTGATCTACTACGGTTCGATCTACTGATGTTAAACCCCGATCGATCGGTCAGTAAGTAGGCAAGCAGGCAAGTTAATAAGAAGAATAAAACAATGGTGGGACTAGCGTCAAATCTACAGTCAGTGTCGGTGTCGCTACGCATCGGGCAGAAACTGTTTCGGTGGTACCGTTCTTCTAAGACCCTCCTTGAAGTTGCGGAAGGACACCCGGTGCTCGACCGAGTTGCGTATACTGCTGGGACGTGTTTCAGGATTTATCGACTTGAGCACATCGTCGAACAGGAGCTTTTGTTTCTTTTTCGCCGTATCGAAACCACGTGCCCGATCGCGGAAGCTTTCGTCCCGTGGTGTCGTTGTAGCCAGTGTGGTGGACGTTAGGGAATTGTTAGACGAGCCCATGCTAAGCCCGGAATCCGTACTGGAGGCCGGTTGCTGCTGATCGCCGATCGTTCGCTGCAGGCTATCTTCACTGACCGTTGTCATCAGGGTGGGATGTAAGGTTTTTGGACGACCGGTAACGTCCAGGGGTCCACGTTGGAGGATCTTTTCCAGTCGAGATTTGAACGCTTCTCGTGGATTAGACGGTGATTGTGTGTCCTGTTCAGTGCTTGTAGATTCACTCTGTTGTGTTTCCTTCCCATTGGCGGTTGAAAGTATGGTCGCGGAGCTAGGGACCGGTTTCAGCTTTCTCAACTCCACCTCATGATATTGTCCCTCGGAGGGAGTTACTGGTGTTGGGAGCGATGTCGGAGGTGTGACATCCGTAGGGAGTATAGAAGCCCGTTGGGATTTACCTTTTCCGAGCGTGTTGAACAGCACCGGATCGAACTTGGGAGCGGTCGGGATTGGACTCCTGGGAGTGTCTGGCATAACCGACCCGGCACGTATTGTGTTGAACAGTGTCTCGTCAAACTTGGGTGCAGGAGGAATGACCACGCTACTATACTCCGACCGTGCCCGGTCTGCTTCCGGTTCGTCCGTTTCACTTTCTTGTGGTGAGTTCGAGTGGCTTAGTTTATTTAGCAACAATACAAAACTTGGTTCACTGGTTGAGCGGATGATACCCGGTGCGATCGGTGGTGACGTGGTGTTGGGCTGTTGTCGGGCAGACACATCCTGGTCCCCTTCCAACCGTTGCTCGTCCGGCTGCTGTAGGCGCTTGAGTGGCAATTTAACCGGGTTCACTAGCAGTGTACTCAACCTGTTCAAAAACCGCTCCTTTTCTGCTGCACGGAAGTTGATATTGTCTTGCTCCTCTTCTGTGAGCTCTTTCGGTGCCGGTGCCCCGGCTTCTCCCATCCCTGCTATATACATTACACGTGGTTTCAACTTGGGGTTATCGTTCCCAGAATCTGCTGGAGATTCTTCACTGGCTATCGTTGTCGAAGGAGTCTTCAATTCTTTATCAGCTTCGCTTGTGACATCGTTCCTCTCTTTCAGTTCCTCTGTTCGTTCGGAATCGGAATCAGAGATGGAGGCTGCAGATTGATCAGGCGTTGGTTCCTTAACATCATTTTTCAATAATTCGTGCTGAACTTCCACAATACTATCATCCGCCTGGTGGATATCGGCAATGACAGATTGCTCACGAAAGACGGGACTAGCGAGCGACTCATCATCATCATTCTGTGGTCTACCGAGGTAGTCTCCAGAGCTGAGAGCTTCCTCCCCGGACGGCAGCGTATCTTCATCGTCCAGAATGTGATCTAAAAAGGCGATCGCCCTAGACGTTTCCTTCTCGTCGGTCATCGAGACGGGTTCGAAGGATTCTCCATCCTTCAATGATACCACCCTGCCACGTGCGACTGCCTCGACCGCATCTTCATCCTGCGCCACAAAGTAAACCTTTCCGTTGGGTTCAACCTTTTCCTTAAACCCCCGAACCGTTCCCTCGGACAGAGGTATAATCTCGTCGAAGCTACTCTTTGGTGTTGATGCGTTCGATCGCGGTTGCTTCATTTGACGCTGATCTTCTTCCGGTTCCGAAACGGCAATGGCACTGACAGCAGTAGCTAGAGCGGTCTGAACGATTGCCGCCTCTTTTGTGGTAGCTGTTGGTTTAAGCTCCATCATTCTCGCTTCCTTTTCCGCTGTCTCAACCGAAACGGCAGTGCTAAGGTTCTGTGAATAGTATCCGTTCTGCTGTGGGTAATGCGGATGATCCGAGCCTGTCACAACGGAACCATTTTCTAGATCTTGGACACGACCACCATTGTCATTATCATCATCATTGTGAGCGTCATTGCTTCTGTAGCCCATTTCTGATGTGGTTTCCACAGGTGGAAAGTGTGGCACACGCACATCAGGGTTTTTCGCTGCCCGCATATTACAGCAAACACACGTAAAGTACATTACTAAGCCTAGGTGGGTTGGAAGCGAATGGCGAGGGGTACGGTGCGTTAATGAATCCCAAAGGGTATGATCGTCCATCGATTTGGATTTAGCAGTGGGCACCAATCACACCGGAGGAGAATCGTAAGAAAAGAGAAGGGAAAAACAGGATGCATGCAAACAGGTTAGTGGTTCTACAGGAAGGAAGGATCACGTTTAGCAAGTTGAGGAAGTGTGGTGTGTTAGAACGATCTGCTGCTAGTACACTACCAAAGCTACTGTAGGTTGTGTTAGAATGTGTAAATGTGTTATATTGGCAGACCCGGGAGCTTTACTTACCGATTCCCATCCATATGCCAAATCGTATCCAGGTGTAGACGTCCAGCATAAGCATCAGATAGATGTTGACGAAAATACTGATCCCCGGTAGCAGCGGTACTAACGGTACACGGAACGGTGCGTCCGCCCGTTCCCGTGGCTGGATTGAGATAAGCAGCAGCACGAGCAGAGTAAGGCCCAGCAGCACACCGAACAGTATCCAGGCCCACAATTCCATATCGTAGAAGATCGCGTCTTTTGCGTAGAAAATCGTGAGCGAAAGTGCAATCGCTAGCAAACCTGCAACGTATAAGAAACGATCACATGAAACTGTTCCAACGCGTGGTACTGCCGATGAGAGCGAATGTGACTTACAGTATATTGTCACCAGCACGCCGACCACACTGCTGGACACGTTCGTCGGCAAGCGAATGCATGACAGATTGAACAGTTGCTTGAAGAAAGCGGAACCGGTGACACGTTCACGTGCCTTCAGCAGGTTCGATGACTCGTACGGGTCTCTGCTGGTGCTGGTGGAAGGTATAGCCGGATCGGGGTTTTCGGAAAATCTACCGGAAGCCAAAAAGACAAACGAATAAACGATCAGCACGAATGAGGACGTTAATTTAGGTTTCTTTTCAATTCGGTTAATGACGATGTTAATCAAGATTATGTTACGTTCCAATTTGAAAGCATTGCCATTTGCCCTTCTTGTTGTAAGGTTTTAGACACAACAAAGAGATTTATGGTAGCATAATTATAACACGCTTTGAATAACGAGTTTGGGATAGGTTGTGCAAAAACCTCGAGAGCAAGTCAATGTTCGACCTTCGATCTGCAAAAATAGAATGTATAACACTCATCGACACCTTCCTTCCTTCCGGACGATTTTCCGAAGGCAGACAGCTCGTTTTGTGACATTCAATGCCACTCAATTTAACACTTTATACCTTGTATAGTTTGCCAAAAAAAAGGTAAAGTAAAGTCGATGTGGTAGACGAAGAAAATGAGCAAAAACCATACCTCCATCAAGTCAGGCTTCATTTCACTCGGTGAAGGCTGACAAGCTCTGAATGTCGTAATGGAGGGGTTGCAGCAAAAGTTTCTCCACTCTCCAGCAGTATGGAGTAAACGCTAGTTGATTGGCACTAGGCGGACGCGCATATGGAGACAGTTTAACGTTCCCGGTACAGTTACAGCAAACGGTTCATTTCATGCATACATACCTTAGAATGAGTATCGAGATCGCTACCACTGTGTACGCCATTAGCGTTCCGATCGACAGCATGTTGACCAATGCTTTCAGATCGAACAACCCGCCCAGCGTACCGGTAAGCATCGCTGCACAGAGTGTCCCAAAAACGGGCGTCTTAAACCGTGGACTAACCTCACCCAGCGCACGGAAGATTAGCCCATCCTGGGCCATGGCGTAAATGATGCGCGGTTGCGGGAACATGGCACCGAACAGGCTTGCGACCAACCCGATGATACCACCGATGGCCACCACCCACTTGGCAAAGTGCCACCCGATTTCGTTGAACACGTGGGGCAGTGGTGCGTTCACGTCCTGTTTGTAGTATGGCCAAACGAGTGTCAAGACGGTGGAAACACCGAAATAGGCAAGGAAGATTATGGTTAACGAGCAAAGGATGGCCCGCGGGATTGCCTTCCGTGGGTTGCGCACCTCCTCCCCGGTCGTGGCGATACAGTCGAAACCAACGAAACCGAAGAAACAAGTGGCAGCGCCGCGCAAGGTTCCTTCAAACCCGAACGGGAAAAAGCCTCCTTCACCAGCGTTATAGATGCTGGACACATTTTCCGGCTTGACGCGCCAATTTTCTGGATCTGCCTTGATGGCACCGGCAATTATGACGAACAGCACGATGAAGATGTTTAGCACGGTAAAGGCATTGTTAACCATTGTAGACTTTTTGAGACCGAATGCCAAAGCGACTGTGAAAGAACGGAGGACATCGAAGCTGTTAAGCTTTTGGTTTCAAATTATTAACATTTTACTCTACGGTGCTATACTCACTGCCAAGCAAGATCGCCACGGAGAAGGCGAAAAAGTCAAAGTAGTTGGACATAAAGTCCCACTCGATGGGCGCCACTTCCAGGAAGCGCGTCTTCATCGTGTCGTTTGCCAGCGTGTCGATGTACAGACTCAGGCCGCGCGATACGCTCGCCGAACCAATGATGTACTCCAGCATTAGGTTCCAGCCGATGATGAAGGCCATAAACTCACCGATACAAACGTAGCTGTAGATGTACGCCGATCCTGACTTGGGTACGCGTGCTCCGAACTCGGCGTAGCACAGTCCTGCAAAGTGACGTCACACGCACGGTTAAATTCGTTCGTTATTTCAATATCTGCGCACTTACCAGCCAGAAAGGACGCTGCAGCCGCAATCAAAAACGACAGCACAACGGATGGTCCAGCTTGATCTTTGGAAACATGGCCCGCAAGCACGTACACACCGACACCGAGCGTTGCACCGACTCCGAGCGCCGTCAGGTCAAAGGTGTTCAGTATCCGGCCCAGCTTCTCCGAGCTGCCATCGTACGAGAGCACTTTCCTGCGGGTAAGTATACGCCAACACGAAGGACTGGCCATGGTCGCGCACTAACACTAGCACTACGCAGTGGCGCTTCTGGAAACGGGACTCCTTGAAGATCGAGCTCGATACTGTCGCGCGTCGTTCGGCTGCTTCACGGTCACAAACGCTTCTGCACCTTATCGTTTGTTACTTTCCCGTCTTGGTACGTCGTTATCATGGGTACCTGTGGAAAAGAAAAGAAAAGCAAGAAATTCAATTGCCTATCAGACTGCCAGCACCCCTCGCACTGTGTGTTTGCGAACGTATATCTTCAATTAGGTTATCTACACTGATTGGCATGCTGTGCCACCTGTCCAGTCCTCCTGCTTCTCCACCGCTTCAACAACCCCCTCCCCTCCCTTACGGCACAAAACACAATACTAACTGCTCCGAAGACGGTGCGACCGGACGTAAGAACCTGCGGGTATTGGCACGTGATGTGTTCCACGCAACGCACCGACTGTGTCTCATCCGATCAGCTGTTGAAGCCCGTTTGAAACTCAAACAAGCCTTTTGGGATCGAATGGACAGACATGTACAGGTCGCAGCTTTAAAAGGGAATGTGCTTACTCTAATCTTTACTTTCTTTGACAAACGTTTGCTGATAATGTCGAGCAAAACGGAAACCTTCGCTGGGGATCTGGGCTAATGAGCTGATTCAGCGTGCCAATGTGTCACTCAACGGGGGGCTTTTCTTTTGCCAAACCGGAGTCATGCCTTCGGGATGAAATGCAAACAACTTGTACGTCAGGAATCGGCATGTTTAGGTTAGAACCCATTAAATGGATGAAATCATCCATTTTGTATACCAGCGATAAGACCTCTATCACTTTCGCTGTCTTTTGTCTGTTGTCAATACGCGTGGAAGCTGATCCGGCCACGGAAGCTTTGTCCAGGATTGTCTATTCAGTTAGCAAAAACACACACGCACACAATGCATAATGATTAGATTACAGGACGAGCGGACAGTGCGCTAGACGTGGTCAATCGTAGTCATGCGACAACAACGGGCTTGATGATAAGTGCTGGTGGTCTCAGCTGTTGCTTTGTGCACGTACCGCAGCCAAATGGAAGTCAAGATCACGATGCACGATCGGGGCTAGAGGGTCACAGAGCAAAGGAGCAAACAGGCGACCAAGGATGTGACAAAAAAGAAGTGCAATTTGTTTTTGCCAGTTACGTTCATCCATGAAGGACGTCCGTGAAGGAGCAATGGGCTAATGCGCACTGTAGCGGCTTGTTGTGCCGTGCGTCGAACTAGCTGCAATGTGCGCTAATCGTTAAGATGCCTTACAGTACACGTTGTAAGAATCATTTGCGATGACTCAAATTTTCATGATTCTCCAACGTCCACCTCAAACCCAATGCTAATGACAAAGAGCAGAGATAAGACTATAATAATGCCCTTATTTTAATTATAATTCTACACCCAACAGTCCAGCACGACTGGGAGCGAATTGATAACCACCAGTACCCACAGCGCCTGCAGATCGACCCACCCGGCCTTGACACCGTTTCGCGCGTGTGTGTGTGTGTTCTAAATTTCTATCTCTTCTAATAGCAAACAAAACCTTTTGCCCATATTGCACAACCACTATCATTTGCGAATTGCCGACTCCCCGAATCACTGGGTCACATTTCGCTCGGCATGCCTTTGCGACGGTGACAGTTCCGGTCGCATACGGCTTTGCCGGGGTGAATGTTGTTAAGTCACTGAAGCTTCTTCAACCGCGTCCGTCAATTATGCGATCATCGGGCGATACGGTTCGGGGGCTTTTGTTTTCTTGCAATTAAGACGAACGAACGCACACAACGGTTAACGTTTGAAAGGGAGAAGAGAGAGAGAGATAGAGATGGTGAATGAAGGGGAAAAGAAATTGCACCGTTTTGCTAAGCAACAGTATGACAACAAACCACCAATAGCAGCCTTTGCTGTGCGGCGTGCAGCTTCCCATGTGCTGCCCGTACTGCATGATGCACTCTACCATTACCATTATCACAAACGAACAAACGGTTGCCAATTTGCAAAGAAGCGTACCAACTTGGGGAGGGTGCTGTTTCAATTAAATATTGAACTTCGTTTTTGTGGTGCATCTTGTTTGTAGCTCGTGTACGCCTGCAGTGTAGCGTAAGGTTGCAGCTGGAAGATGGGCGTTTGCGCTAATAAGCTTCCAACATGACGCGTGATAGCGCCAAACACGATAGCAAGCCCGCGTGCAAGCGAGCATTTTCCAGTTGGGTTTGTTATGCATTGCGTGAGATACATAGTGTGAGGGTCGAAAATAAGGAGTAAGCGCGATTTTTGGAGGTTATTTACTACGTACTTTTAGAAAAGAGAGAGAAATAGAGGGAGAGGCAGAAAAAGAGCGATAGAGAGCAGGTTTTGAAATCGTAAAAATCTTATAAATTAGCACGGATTAATTTTCCTGTCTGTAAACCGCAGAGCCATTAGAATAAAATGGTTCAAAAAGCTCTCAAATACAGCTAATAAAAATAGATCGATCGCAAGTGCTCACTTTCAAATGCAGGCAAGCACGTCGAGGGCTAGTCCGTCGCCGTACAGCATTTCTGTTAATCGGATAACTCACGAAACCTTAACGACTGCGGGAGGGACCCATTGGCCACGGAATGCGTTGCGCGTTAATTATTACACTTTCCACCCCAAAAGCGCCGTTTGTTTGTTTGAAGAAAGAAAGAAAAACCCGGCTAGCCGAGTGTAAGTTAGTAATGCTAGTGGTTCTTTCCTTTCCTTCACTTTCGCGCGCAACGGCTCGCGTCACTGCACGCATAATCGATGTTACCGCGATGGGCCGCCCGCAAACGACGTGTCTTGCGATCAAGACCCCTGCACGTTCATGCAGCGACCAAAGGCAGGCGTCGATAAGGGCGTCCATCGGTGGCCCCGATCGGTATCCCAAAATGTAAACCCAACGCAGCATGTGCTGTTTTAAAGTCAAATGACCGTGAAAAGGACGAGTAAGGTAACAGGGGACCCAGATGGACATGGACAGATCCACAAGTCGACCTTTTTATTGATTAAAGGATCAGTATTATACAATCTGGTGCGATGCTTTCCTCTGTACGCTTCATTGAACTGCGTGAAGATAAACGGTGAAGAGCCCAAAACGCATATCGATCTGCCGGTAAGTGAAGGGCCACTGTAGGAGGGGGTTTGAATCAACGATTTAATTCCGCTTTTCGACAATGAAAGGAGCGGAAATGTTGGAGTTATACTGCTAGCATAATGTGTATATGTAATAGAGCTTATACATTTAAAGATGGCACTGTTGCAGTAAGACGATAGCTTTATGTAATGGGTAATGTCGTATACATTTGATGTGATAAAATTATAAAGTTTTAATGTTTTAATTTTAATACATGAATACGTAAGGGGTCGAATTAAAACAATTTTGATTTTACAGTGAATTACGTCAAAAATCACATAAGAATTAACACAATTTTAATATTTAGCTTTTTGAATAAATCATTAGACGGATTTGCAGGCGTAACTATTCTACTATGGGTAAAAACAAGACAATTATATTGAAGACTATTAAAAAGATTTAGCAGACCTAGCCCAATCACGGTCTTTGAGCATAAACAATGGATTTAAAATGAATTGTAGGAGAATGTTATTTGTGCTACAAACAGGATATCTACGTGAAATAATATTATAGTGGCCCGAGAGTCACGATATAGCGTATATTAAATTTCCAAGAATAGGCTGTTTCGGAGTTCTTTGGTGTCCCGATATACGTGAATTTTGTAAATTTGATAGCTCAACAGGCAAATTGTACTACTTTGAGACATCAGTTGGCTAATTAATATTAACGAGCCTTTTTAGCAAGGTTTTACAATGATACAAATTGAAAATTACACTTACACTTATACTTATACCATAACGTACGAAGAAAAGAGTTTAGCCATAGATAAAGCCTTAAAAATAGGCTGATTGAATATTAAACGATTTTTACGACTGGTTAAAAAAACTTACCAAATAATTATTTTGTTATTTTTTATTTGGTAGTAACGGCCAGGCCGTATTGCTAAATAATTATTTTGTATAACATGTAGAATATCAATTTAAATTTCAAATACTACATTTTATTTGCATACTCTGGAAGTAATGATTGGTGTGTGAAATAGGTACTAATCACATAAACTGTATTAAATCAAAATCTGTACATTCCCAAACCGTAATGAGACTACCGCGTATCTTTAGGACAATGATATTTACTTAATTGTATAGAATGAAAAAGAAACAAATATGAGAATTAAATTTTCTCAGTAATCTTATAATCTTATAAGCTTTGTTCGTCTTTACTTTACTTTTATGCAAGAGTCTCATGGTACAAATTATTGATTACATAAATAGTATGCTTAACATTTTTTTTTAATAGTTTTAAGTAGAATTGAAGCTCTTATAAAGATAGCTCTTATTAATTTTTAATTTCATTTTCAGATTATACTGAATGGAACAAGCTAATTTAGCCCTAAAAGAAAGTCGACAAGATAACCAAACCCAACAAAAAAACGCAAAAGCCGATGAAAAATCGCCACAGTAGCTTAAAAGCGTAGAAGCGTAACGATCTGCTGCATAACACATACAACTTTTGACCTACATCTGGGTCAGTTGTAGGGTTTCGGTAACGCCCCAGACAACCTTTTGGACTTAATCCCAGCCGAGAAAGTGATTCTAACTGCAATATATTATTCCTTAACAAAAACTCAGGTATTTTAAATAGTATGTTATAAATATAAGAGATGTAATAAGTAAAACTTCGTGAACAAGTGAATGCAATAGGGAGGAAACACCTTCGTTCCAGCGTGTTGCAGCTAGAACCAACAGGTTTATGGTGTTGTGTAATGTGTTTCCCCATCGCTCGTTCAGCAGATGACATACGAGCCATGGTAAAAGTAATCGTAATCTCTCATGAGTAGCATCTTACGGAGATAAGCAACAGGTAGTTGCTCTAGAACCGGTATGGGTCTGATTCATACTATTGCGAGGTATCGTTTCCGTTGAAATAATTCTTTTGTAATAATAGCCTAAGTAGTTAACATCATAATACACACTCAACAAGCAATTGAATGTTTTTTTCGTAAACTATCAAGAGACATTCAAAAGAGAAAAAAATATGTTGTTTTTTATGGAAAGCACAAATCATTTCTTAGTTATGTGTCCTTCTATCTGCAGTATCTACACCCCGAAAGCACGCAGTATTGTTGTTTTTTTGCGCATCACTTTATCTTTGCGCCGGCAGTTACATCCCCACGTATGCTGCACCGTGCGAAGGCAAAGATAGAGTGAGGGCTTGCGTTGTCGTGATTTGAGGGCCAGGCATTCCAGCACCCCAGTCAACATGCTTGTTCCCGCGGAATGGAAGATGATAAGAGCTGTATAGAGGTCCTATTTCATGTCGACAACCACGCTTCGTTCCATCAAACGGCTCATTTTCGGTTGTTTATCTCGAGGAAGGTGTCAGTAGGGTTGAGTAAACTATACCTTTGATACTTGCTTTTACTCCTAAACTTACATCACCTGAGGACCATGGATGGAAATACTAACCGAGATATTAATCAGCTCAATCTTTGGAGTCGCTATCAGGCTTAGGAACCGTTGTTTTTAACGACAAATGGGGGGAAAAGAACAGGATCTCTAACAGCTCCTTCAACCGTCGGCTTTTGTAATAAGGACACCACTGATGCACGATGCCGATGCTGCTCGTCAGAGTGTTGGAGTGAAAAAGCCACCGTCGTTTCTTATCACTGGTGACTAATGATAAACATCACTTCAAATACAGGGGCAATCAATGCAAACCCTCGCTCGCTCTATCTGTATCACTAGCTGGCCACAATGGGGTTGTACATTATCAGCTCTTACACATTGCATGTTATAAAACAACACACTCATCAAATGCAATACTTTACGCTTTTGATGCTTCTATAGTTGGCCCCAAAATCACTATCCAACACGGCACTAAAACCGTTTACATCTGTAAAAGGTTTTACTGCTGATACAATCGCATACACTGGTCATTTAGGCACTGCTCTTAATGATTAAATAACAAAATAACGTAGAGAAATAGTGAAACCGAGATGCGCATCTTGGCACGCTGCGGAACAAAACGATGCCACTCACTTACTGTCACGAACGAACAAAACTATAATCAAGCTTAAGAAGGCACTCTCTGGTGTTTTACGGCAAACACGGCAGCCCGACTGCCTGCGATACGGATGGAGCACAACCGACTGGCGCGCGCAGTGTCTCGATCGGAATAACGCACCGCACGCAACCGACCGTACTAGTACCGGTGGCAGTGATGCCTAGCTGATGCGAACCGTATCTGGCCACCGTTCTCGCGTGGTCTTTCTGTCTCTCACACACTCTCGGAGGCTTCCATTTTCCCATTGGGTGTAGTTTTGCTTGGTCTTTGTCGCTCTCTCTCTCTCTCTCCGTGATCCTATGGCTTCCTATAGGGCAGAGTTTTTTTTTGTTTGCTTACTGACCGTTCAGATTACGCTTATCTCCAAGAACTCAGAACCCAATAGTCAATAGCACCGATTGACATTGCACTACCGATCTCGCCGGTAGAGGGTTCAGAGTGTAAGTGTTGATTGTTCTTACACATTCAAGTGGGGTGAGTACATTGAAACAATTCAAGGTTAGCGTGTGAAGGCCAGCTACCACGCGTTGCAAGCCGTTAGGAGATAAGTTGAACCGCGCAGTGCGTGTATTTTGTGTATTGCAAAAATATACAATGTATTTGAAGGAAAGCAACCCATCATACTTATTAGACAATTTATTTGTTTCATATCCATCCATATCAATTACAATTTCCAGTACAGAAATGGATAGCCGGCGAACGTTACAATTTAAACTCATACAGCCGCTTTTCGCTATCCGCGTAGCCTACATTCAGGCGCTTACCGTTCGTGCGCTTAATACCGCGAAAACGTGAAAACAATGCGCACGAACGAAGCATCATTTCCCATGCAAATGCATCCACACCCCGCCTGCTGTTTTGCTGTGCTGTGCTGTGCGATGAACCAATGCATGCAAATGGCCGATTAATCTGCCCGGGGCCAACGGAGCTACCGATTGACATTGACACCGAAAGAGAAAGTAACGATTTACAGTGCACGCGCGCGTAACCTTGACGTGCGATCTGCCACCATGTGCACCCGTCAGCTCGTCACTGTTCAAGAGTACCGTTACGACGCGCAGAGTAAACCCATTTTTCATTCGTTAGCATTATCGCACTGCCAAGAGAGGTTTAAAGGATGGGAAATGGTTGTGTGACGTGATTAGCGATGCGACAGATCCAGCTGCTGCTGATCGTGGCGGTACTGAGATGCCTCAGAAATCAGATCATTGGGCACACGAGCATCACGAATACGAAGAAGTAATCTTGAACCTTGAGATGACCCAATTTTCAAAGTTCTGACTTCAAGGCGGGGAGTGTATATATGTTTAGATTAGCATTGTGAGTTTATGTAACAGCAGACGATCGTTTATTTATTAACTCCTTTTATATGTTTTGGCATGGCATCACAACATGCCAACTTTTCGATTTGTAAGGAGGCATAACCATCAACAATAAATATTCTAAACGCAACAGTTTATTGAAATCTGTTGGATCCTAAACATGAAAAAAAGTAAATCAAATGATTAATAAAATAGCTTTGTTCATTTTACATTACTACATTTGTCTACCACCGACAATGATTACTTATCATATACTAAGCTTTCTTGTGAAGAGTCGAAAAGGAACGCGATATGCGTACCAGCTCGCAATCCATACTCTCTCCTAACCTGAAGTCTAACCTAACCTACAACGGTTCAACTTTACCGTCCTGTCTTTTCACGTTTCTTGCAACATAGTTTTGCATTTGTACGCGTAGATGTGAATTTTGGATGAACATAAAAATGACTAGTTTACCACTTCCTACCTCACTATCTCACTAACTGCCACTGTCTAGTGCCAGCGTAACCTAATGTCTTGATCGTGCTAAAATATGCTCGTGCTGCAAACCCATTCCCATCTGGAATGCGATCGTCGACTGTAATGAGACCTACTGCTTCACCGTGGTAAACATGGCGAACGGTATATCTAGTTGACTTTCCGAAAGCGTCTGGCTACCGGATCCTTGCACCGAATGGCGGATGCCGTATGAGAAGTATATGATGAAACCCACCACCAGCCAAACGAGAAACCGTACCCAGGTGGCTGCATCCAGCTGGAACATGAGGTATATGTTGACGAAGATGCTGAGCAGTGGCACAAAAGGGACGAACGGTACGCGAAAGGTTAGCTGACGCTCTTCCGTAGGCTGGCAGGATATGATGAGCGTTAAGAGGACTGCTAGAATGGCCGTTGCCGCAAGTAGCGTACAGAAGAGGGGATTATAACTGTTGATATATTCTTGGGCGTGTACTAGAACCGAACTTATTACGCTAATAACGATGGCTGGAAACAAATGGAAAACTTAATTTGCTGGAAAAACCGCTGGAGCAATATCTAAACTCACCATAGATAAGCACGCAAACCTTCACAATGTCGGACGACAGGCTGCTAGGCGCTGTAAGGCACGTCAAATTGAACAGCTGTTTCATCACGGTGGACGATTTCGTTTGTGTGCTGACGATGAAGTTGGTATTTTGCTCGTAACGCAGGACCAGCACACTTACCGCCACGATCGTGTACGCTAGCAGTGTTCCGATCGACATCATGTCGATCAGCTGATGCAGATTGAACAACATCGCCATCGTGCCGGAAAAGATGCCCGAAAGGATCGTAGCTAGCAGTGGGGTCTTGGTCTTGGGATGCACAGTTCGCAGCTGCTTGTAGATGATACCGTCCGAGGACATGGCGTACAGGACGCGCGGCAGCGGAAACATGGCGCCCAGGGAGTTGGTGCAGAGCGAAAAGATGGCACCGATCGAAACGATCCATTTGATCTCCTGCCAGCCGAGGTAATCGAACAGCCGTGGAAAAGGTGCTATCGGGTCCTGCAGATAGTAGGGCAGTGCCATCGTAAGCACAGTGGCCACACCAAAGTACGACAGGAAGATGATGATCAGTGACGCAATGATGGCCAGTGGAATGTTTCGAGAAGGGTTCTGCGCCTCCTCACCGGTCGTAGCGATACAATCGAACCCGACGTAGCCGTAAAAACATTTGGCCGCTCCAGCCATTACGCCCGCAACACCGTACGGAAGAAAGCCACCTGCGCCGATGTCGAGACCGATCGGTACTCTCGGATCATCCGGTTGGATAGCCCAGTTTGCCGGATCTGCTTTAATGCCCACGGAAACTAGGACGACTGCAATTACGATCAGATTCACACCGGTGAAGAGATTGTTCAGCAGGGTTGATTCTTTCACGCCATAAGCTAACAGTGCCGTTATCACTAGCACGACCAGAAAGGAAAAAATGTCTGGGTACTCCGCTAAAAAGCTAACTCTCATCTGAACCACACTCTTGATCACGTTTCCCATCCTATGATCGATTAGGGCGTCGATATATCCACTTAGACCTCGCGCGACACTTGCTGTTCCTGTGTGTGTTAAAGCAAAAAAAAAAAAAAACAAACAAACCAGTCATTGAATGATCTTCAAATTTGTTGCCGGCTGTCACTCACCGATAATGTACTCCAACATTAGATTCCAACCGATCGTGAAGGCAGCAAACTCCCCTATCGTGATGTATGTGTAGATGTATGCGGAGCCTGCCTTGGGCACGCGGGACGCAAACTCAGCATAGCACAATCCAGCAATGGCTGCCGCAAGGGCCGCAATCACGAAGGAAATTACGACACCGGGGCCGGCCTGTTCGTAGGCTACCGAGCCAGCCAACACGTACGCACCTAAACCGAGCGTACTGCCAACGCCAAGCCCGGTTAGATCTAGCAGGGTTAGGACGCGGGCAAGCTTCGAATGGCTGCCATCGTCATTGTTAGGTTTCTTGCGGCTGACGGCTTTCCAGAAGTTTTCCATGTATTGCCTTCGTCTTCACCTGAAATGCAAAATTGAAGAACAACCATAAAATATGTAGTTTAATCCGTTCCGGTAAATTTTTTGTCACGCAAAAAACACGATATGCTGGAAGATCTTTTCCCCATAATATGTACGACAAGTAAAATATTTGGTTTTAGGTTTTTAAAAAGAGATTCTCCACATTAGTACTTTGTAGCAACAAAGTATTTGCATTTTTAGGTAGTAGATAAATAAAATGTGTTCAAGATTTTTTCATCAACATACGTACCAAACAGTCAAAATGCTCTGAACAATACGAAATTTCTCGTCCTGACTGCGTTTTTCAATCCAGAGATTCTTAATATCATTTTAAAAGACCATGGTGTTTAATCAACATTGGCGAAAACAAACATATATACATTGCAAGTATCGATCGTAAGCTTAAGCGATCGTAATGTGTAAGCTTAAGCGAACGTAATGTATAAGCCTGTAAGCCTAAGCGTTAAAGATTCTAACAAAAAACGTGTTCAAATCAATGTGTCTTTTGGAAATTATGAGAAAAGTAGGTGAAATTATCCATAGTTATATTACTGAAGGTTGTACATTTTTTGGAAACTTATAGTGATGATCATTTTTTATCCTAAACTTGGAAGAGAACTTGTTTTTCTTATTAAACTATTTGTATGTATTATACGGTATATTTAGTATCTACTTCAAATCGGTTATCTCTTCTTCTTAGCTGGCATAACAACCCCTGTGGGGTCAAGGCCTAACCTAACCACAGCTAATGAGCTTTGGCTCTATCTGTGATTGAATGTATCCATCCATATCACGATTGTTAATCCTGCGTACGGGGGAGTTGTGACTAAGTGTACCCGTAGCAGGATAGTCAATCCTGCGTATGGGGGGCGGCAGCGGTCCGAATGAGATTCGAACCGGCGACCGGCCTTTTGACAGGCCTACGCCGTTACCAATAGACCACTGAGCGGGCCCAAATCGTCGTCGTGATACAAAGTCATGAATTTGATGTTTCGAACGGTTTTTGGCTGTCCAACGAAGGTGAAATCATCGTTTCAAAGAATTGGTCTGGTTACGTGTTGCATTTATATCTTCCTACATTTTTATCCCATACATACATACATTAGATATAAGAATGAAATTTGTGATTTTATAAAATGATATAAGGAACCTATATTATTCAAATTGGAAGTTATCTGCATTGATAGCTCTATGTACACTTATCAAATTATATGTTTTAAAAATGCGTTTAACAGCTTTTTCCATATTACATAAGACCTTGTTGGCAAAATTATTACTCAAATGCTTTTATTTTTTCATCCTACTTCAAACAATCTATCAAATATGAAAACGAACAGCTATTATTGAAACAAAAAAGTCGTGAATATTGATGGGACCATTTTCTGTGTTTTGGCACAGTTCCTTTGCACGCTGTCAAATCAATCACTTTGGCACTAGACAAGACGGCTAATGCAAATACACCGGACAGTTCAAACAGCACCGTTCTAGAATCGAATGCTACGTCGATAGTTTGTTGATGTCCTCATTCGTCGTTTGACAATGAGCTTCTTTGTTGAATCACTCCTGTAACCACAACAGCAAAAAGGAAACATCAAGTCCCGCCGTTGCAATTGCGCGGCACGTCACAATAAAAACATTGCATCCGTCCGCAAAATCCTCTTCAATCGAATACTTTTTTCATAACAGAATAAATAAATGCAGCAACATTTTACCACACGCATATAGCACGAGGGCGACCGGTATCGGGCGGATCCGTTGTCTGTGCGAACATCAGCTTGGGTACGGTGCCAATATGGTGCAATGGTAAAATGCGTTCGCGGCCGATTTATGCGCCATCGTTGAGTGTTACACGGCGGTTCCTGTGCACATTCCTTAACTTGTCATCAAAACTGACCGCCTTGAAGGAGAAGCAATTTTGAATTTAATTTAGTACACATCGGCACACACAGAACCCGTAATAAAGGAACCACCCTCTCTATACAACTCTTGGTGCCATTGACCTAGGGCAAAGTGATGGCCGAAAACGTCCGTTTTGCCGAAGGTCCGCAAATGTAGCCATTCCTCCGCTTACCTGCGCCATGCTGCTAATGAACCGTGCCACACAACAAGCTGCTGCCAGTGGTCGCGTGGTTTTTCATGATTTAAATTCGTTTGTAAATAATTGCACTATTTATAGCGGGACCCGTGCAGATGAAATCGAATCATCTCACCGCTTCCCGTACTTCAACCCTATACGGCAACCCTAGACTACGACTTTCAAATCGCTGTGCCTAACGTTTGGTCGCGCATTCTGTGAGACCGAGACCTTCAAAGAGGAAACCGAAAAAAGCAAATAAATAAAAGTAGGATGCTAAAATCCGGTACCGGCTTCTTATCCTTCACTGTTTCGCCGTAGACAACGTCTAAAATGATGCAATCACAGAACGTGTGAATTAGCCAGCCAAGTGTCAAACGATACCATCCACTTTACTGTTTCCAAGAATGGCCTACTAGAAGCTAGAGCGGATGGTAGAGTATCATTCAGAACCGTGCGCCACCATGCGTCTCCATCGCGTTTTTTCCGCTGAAGAAACACGCGGTTGTTAAATAAACGAGCGATAGTGACATTTATTTCTTCATTATAAAGGTAAGGATAGAATTTTTGTTCCGTATTACGCCATTACTTCCGTCTTGTGCCATTTATGTAACATTGATCATACAAAATGTAGTGTGTTTCTTAAAGAAGGAACGTGGAGAAGAAAACAAAACCAAACACATTAAACAGACATCACCTTTCTCCAATATGATCACCTTTCTCAAATATCAGTGTTTAAAATCACTATAAATTAAACGATTTTAAACATACGTTAATATTTCGTAACTACACTAATACACTCTTCCTGCTGCAAAACATACCGTTCTTTCACCGTAACTGTTGATAGCAGCGTAACCTCTTAATAAAAACGAATATTCATAAACAGTTCGATATCACTCTGAGCTTCAAGTAAAGCTGGCTAGCGTTATTCGCCACTCTCGTATCCCAAAGGGAGACCAAATTGCAAATACAAATCCACACGCCGTCTCGTTGGACAATGTTTGCGCGATATTCCACACTCGACGACTGACGACTATTTTCAGAGCGAAATGGGAAAACAGGTACGATTCGAGCGTGCCATAGTATCCAACGAAAAGGACCTGTTTCACAAACACACCGGGAAAAACAGTACAGCTGAGCGCGAGCAGCATGTGTCGCTGGTGTGGTCAACATACGCGCCCCAGCTTTTTATATCCGGATGCAGATTTTTATCCACTTCCACACTCTCGCTTGTCTGAAATTGTACTCGAATCGTGTGAATGATGTGGGGGGGGGATAATGTGAGGGAAGGTTGAAGTATTCAGGGAAGTGACAGTGTGTGGCGCGAAGAATGCCGCATGAACATGTTCATATGTGATTCCTGAGATATTGCCAGCTTCTCTCGGGGATCGCATAGCGGAATGCATACCTTTAGGCGAAAAGTTAACATACATTCGCTAAGCTTGCTTGCTATCCTGTTTAGCGGGAACCCTTTCGAAGCTAAAAAATAAAAAAGTAAATAAAATGGCTGTACACGTATGCATTGAGACTTAATCATTTATTACAAACTTATCACCTCCGGTTATCGCTTTCAACATCTTATCGATTGAACATCCCATCGTTCGCCATCACTTTAATCCTCTGCTAATGATGCCCGCCAGCAGTTGATAAATGAGTTTTCTTCGTGCCCCAATGACAAGCACAAACAATGACAGGCTACCGGCATACCAATAATGCCTAACTGACTGTGTCTCGATTCCCTTATCGGAGGGAACCAATGACGGGGCGTTTAGATCACTTCTATTGCATGGTAAAACGTATACCGTAAGCACATGTTTATGGATTGATTTATTGTTCGTCTCGTCTCGTCATCGACGTTATCATGCCAGTGGTGTGAAAAACACGGCACTAAAAACAATACCCTAGGTAAATTAGTCTAACGGGCAGTTCGTCAACAGCAAGTAAAGAATCTTATTGTAATCTGTAATCTGTAATTGTAGCATGCATGTAGAGCGTATTTGGTGGGAGAAGAACCGAAACGGCAAGTGCATGTAAAATAAGCAATAATGAGGCGGACGAACAAGAGGATTTTTCAAATCAGCACAAATCTGATTATGTCAAATGTCTCTATTTAGTTCCTTAAACCACTAGTATGCAATAATTATCACAATCACTTGAAGTGCGGATTGGCTCGCCCTCGTCCGGTACGCACTAGGTCGTTTGTTTTGTTTTGCTTGCTCTCATCGTTCGTTTGTACTTAGCTAATTTTTATCATCAAAAGCATGCGCTGATTCTACCCCAGTGAAATCAGGCACACGCCGGCTTAATACTGATCGTCCCCTTCCCACGAACCGGAACGATCGACTTCCTACATCGACTCGTTCGCTATCGTGTACATCGGGGCACCATTGAATCGTGCCGGATCCTTCTGATCCATCGCATCCGAAGTACCATCGTAACCGGTGTTGTCGATACCGTTTGCCTTGGACGCGGCAAGCTCCGCCTTCGTCAGCAACCGTTCGCCCTCTATCGAATGGCGGATACCGTAGCTAAAGTAAATGAAGTACCCGATGGCAATCCAGACGCTGAAACGGATCCAGGTACCCGAGTCGAGCTGGAACATGAGGTACAGGTTGAAGAACACACTGATCAGTGGCAGCAGCGGCACTAGCGGAACTTTAAACGTAAGCTTTATTTTGTCCGTGGGCTGAAGGGAAATGACAACAAACAGCACGATGAGCAGGGCAACGAGCACAGCCAGTCCGGCAATGACGCCCGGGTAGTCACTGTTGATGTAGTCTTCGGCGGGCACTAGAATACCGCAACAACCGCAAACAAACACGGCTGTGGAAAGAAAAACGTAATCACAAATCAATATTGTTCCATTACATCAGATGGAGGGTCGTTCGACACTCACCGAAAATGCAAACACTGAACTTGACCACCGCCGAGGAAAGCTTCGTGGGTTCTTGGTGACGCTCGCGGTTAATGAGTTGCCGAATGACTTCCGGTATCGTGACGCTAACTTCCGAGCTACTGACCAGCTCTTCCGACTGATAGCGCAACACCAGCACGCTCACCGCAACGATCGTGTAGGCCAGCAACGTTCCAATGGACATCATATCGATCAGTTGCTGCAGATTGAACAAGGCCGCCATGATCGCTGCCAGCAGCCCGGACAGAAGCGTTGCTAGTACAGGTGTTTGCGTTTTTGGATGGACCGTTTGTAGCTTCTTGTAGATGATGCCGTCCGACGACATGGCGTAGAGGACGCGGGGCAGCGGAAACATTGCACCGAGCAAACTGGTACAGAGCGCAAAGATTGCGCCGATCGAGACGATCCACTTAATGGCGTGCCATTCGATGGATTCGAACAGATGTGGGAAGGGTGCCTCCGGATCCTGCAGATAGTACGGCAGGGCCATGGTCAGCACCGTCGAGATGCCGAAGTACGCGAGGAAGATGATAATGAGTGAGATGACGATGGCGAGCGGAATGTTGCGTTCCGGGTTTTTCGCCTCCTCACCGGTCGTAGCGATGCAATCGAACCCTACGAACCCGTAGAAACACTTGGCCGCACCGGCCATGATCCCAGCAAAGCCGAACGGTGCAAATCCGCCCGCTCCGCCATTGTAGCCCGCCGGAATGTCCTTCGGGTCGATGGTCCAATTGTCCGGGTCGCAATTGATACCGCCCGCCACCAGCACAATGCCGATCACGATCAGGTTCACGCCCGTGAAGATGTTGTTCATCAGTGTCGATTCCTTCACACCGTACGCCAGCAGGCCGGAAAGAATCAGCACCACGACGAAGGAGAAAAAGTCCGGATAATCCGACAGAAAGTCGACATCAATCGGCATAGCTTCTCGCATCGCTTTGCTAATTTTGTTGTCCACCAGCGAGTCTATGTAGCCGCTCATGCCACGGGCCACACTGGACGTGCCTGTAAAAGAAGGGCAATGAGAGGTAAAATCGGGATATCTTAGTATCGACAAAGGTAAATAGATTTCATCCCAACCATCAGCCACTTACCGATCACGTACTCCAGAATCAGGTTCCAGCCGATCGTAAAGGCGGTAAACTCGCCGATGCTCACGTAACTGTAAACGTAGGCGGAGCCGGCCTTCGGCACACGGGCCGCAAACTCGGCATAGCACAGGGCGGCAATGGCGGAAGCGATGGCGGCCACCAGGAACGACACGACCACAGCCGGGCCGGCCTGTTCGCGTGCGACCGAGCCGGCCAGAACGTACACACCGAGCCCGAGCGTACTACCCACACCGAGCCCGGTCAGATCGAGCAGTGTGAGGACGCGGGCCAGCTTCGACTCGGAACCATCGTCTTCGTTCTGTTTCTTCCGCGTCAGCGCTGACCAGAATCGACGTAAAGGGCTTTCCGCTCGCATGGTACACACACTCGGGACGATCTGCGTGAGGATAGGATTGGAGTAGATAAAGTAACAAACAGGTTAGTACAGACGAGATATGGGGCGTTTTTGGTGGAAAGTGAGAATAATAATAAACCTGTGCTAATGTGCGCCATAAGCAGTGGATATGGTACAGTGCACATATACATTTAGTCAAAACAGGCAACGAACCGAACCGGATTGCGGAAGCGACGAATTTGCAACGGTCGATCAATTTCAGTTTGACTATCAAATCCGAACGCCTCAAGCGTGGTGGTAACTTAATTTGCACCATTAGTGTGGCACTTACTGGTTGCGCTAGTCTTGAATTAAGTGGCCATCTCTTTCCTATCCCTCTGCGACTACTTTCACTCACAGCGAGGTGGCACAAGTGGGAAATTTCATAAATTCAAATTAACGCCAAAAAGTCCTCAGCTTTTAGAGCGTAAAGGTTTATCAACGGCATAGAATCCCAATAACAATTAACGGTTACACAAAATGAGCGGAAATGAGTTTCGGCCGTGTTGTAAATGGGATCATTATTTACGCGATGATGTGTATTTCATTTCGAATGCAGTAAGGTACCGTCGTGCTGCCGAACGAGGGACGCCCAGAGTTGGCAGTCTACTGCAAGTCCAAGGTCAACGGTACGAGTCTCCGGACAGCGAAATATCGGGCGGTGGTAGTCACCACTTTTTATGTCGTCAGCTCACTTTAGATACCGGCAACCATTATTTGCATGTCAATGCAGTGCAATGAGAACTCGTTTAACTGGAACCTGAACAAAACTCGTCAAGCGTACTAATTTATCTTGCGTTCCGAATAGCGTTGCCCGCCCAGGCCGAGAACTTGCAGCATACCAAGATTAACCTTGACGGCGGCAGGCGGCCTGTACGGAACGTGATATTCAATTACAATGACCTATTGGAAACCAAACGCCACCGGCACACGTTTGATGGGTTTATTACTTCTACAAAAATTTTCCATGTTAAGGCAAACAATTTCGACGTGATTGAAACAGGTTCGTCACAGTGTTTGACTTTAGCTAAATTCAAACAAAACGCCAAAGTTTTCCAACATACTATTTGATTATTCTATCAGTTAGCACCTCGCGGTTAAAGCCCGGTCAAACATGAACAGTTTAATGGATGGTTTGCAACGAGAAGTGACCAGAATGAGGTGCCTAACGTTTTACGCAAACATTGCTCTGTGTGAATGATGATGAATGGGGCTCAGTAAATGAGTGATAAACAGCACTGGACAATATAAACGCATGAGTGGTCATATTAGCATGCGCGCTGCTTATTGATATGGAGTTATCACTTTCCCTAATTACCCTTAATTGATTGGTTGTTTGCGTTTACAATTATTTTGCAAAGTTTATGTTAGTTTTACTATTGATGTTAAGAGTATTGCTTTTTAATTTTGTTGATTTATATTTTGTTTGCGAAACTAATGACGATGCATTCCCTTTATTGCGCCATAAGCTAACAGCGGCTTTCACTTTATTTCGCGCCGCAATAAACGAATAAAGCCCACACAATCCTGCTTGTTTGTAATAGGAAGGGTAAAAAACCTATTAAAGTGGACACAACCTGCCATGTGGCAACATTTGTTCGAAGTACTCGTGACACCGATGTAGACAACACGATCGCATCTTTCGTACGTACAAAGCGAATGGTGTAATTAAATTATTGCACAATTTGTACATACTGTCTCCAAGTGCTGAGCCACTTTGGATTTCTTTTTGTGACATGTGACATCTATGTCCACCATTAGAACAAGTTTCCAAAGGCGGAGCAGCGTTGGAAAGGCAAGCAAGAAACCATGCAAGATAATGGTGTGTCCAAAGGCAATCTTCATCGAACGCAGATGATGATGGGATGCTGCAACAGTCACTGGGACAGACTTTGGACCACTCTGTCACGGTGTCGTGATTTTTGTCGAACGTACATCGAAAGACATACGAACGAATGGCTGAGCGAGTGCAAGGACGGTCAGTGAACCGAATGCACCGAAACGAGCACGCTGATTAATGCACAACCCCTACCGCTACGAGATGCGGCTGCGAGTTCTTCTGCTCCGTGCAGATGACAGATGGCTGAGTATCGCGTCGTGCAGGCTGATCCAACCACTTTCAAGTGATCGCCTTGTTTCGGTTCGAAGCTCGTGAACCATGTACAAGTTTCATTGACCACACTCCCCGGTAAGGCCAACCGAACGAACAGACGGGCTATCAGCTTTGTTTTGCTCGTATCATTCGCTTTCGCCTCTTCGCGTGTTCGCACAAACCGACCGTACAAAATGCCTTGATACTGTGCCAGTATGTCATCCGTCACCGGGTGCGGCGGTTCTCTGCCTCACTGCTCACCCTAGCGAAGGTTAATGACCAAAACCAGTGAAAGCGTCACCCCTGCCTCGATAACCTCGAACACTGGCGGCAAGAGCCGGAAGTGGAGTTTGGTCAAAGATGGCTTACCGCCATATACAGACGGTAGAACTGGAAGTGGGTTGTCGGAAGCACAATTCTTAAGGTAATATGTTGCCGGTACAATATGAATAAATAAGCATATAAATTTCACAAAAATGGAAAGCTCAGTATCTATGACTCAATATTGATGATGCAAAAAACGATGTGATTTTTATGGACTTCTTTAAACAAAGCATACATTTGCCTTATTTTCAATTGAATTAAATGTTTATGAATTTGTATATTAGAAATAATTTGTTCACTAAAATATTTTGGCATAGTAAGTACCAATAATACTAATGAAATGTTAAACAGGAACTTTAAAAATTATCAAAATTGCAGAAAAGTATAAATTCATAATAAGCGATCAATAGTTTAACATCCGACATCAGAGATTCCGTGGCATTAAAATTCGAACCACAGTTTAAAAACTCTATCGAGTAAGTCATATAAAAAGATTTTTTTTTCCATTTTATGAATTTTTTGAAAACACATTGATATTAACATGTGCTATTCAGGCCCAAACTTTGTGCACTTTAAGGCCTTAGTAGGCATTGACCAACATTCGTTTTTGTGTCAAATACTAAAAAAAATCAAATTTGAGTCTCACTATTTTGATATCGACTCTGAATCATGAATCTTGAATCCATATCTTGAGATGTATGCATTCATAAAGCCTAACAGATGCTGTGATAGCATTTATACATCTTTCATGAACATGGATCTTACACATTCGAAGGAACTCACAATAATTCTAATTATTGATCATGCTTTTTACAAGCTAACACTCGCCCAGGCTAACTACAACTGTAGTATCAAAAAACAAAGCCTTAAAATTGTACAACGAACATGTAATTTGAAGCCCTTTTTACTGAAAACATAACGCTTAAATTTTTGAATCGCAACTTTAAAACTGATGCTAGATGATGCTAAAACTAGATGCTAAATTTTAAGAAGTTTTTCAATTTTAATTTTAATTTAGGCTTTAGATCATATTCATATTTCCCTTGTTAAATAGCGAGAAAAAATCGATCACATTTAGTCCAACGTCACATTCAATTACTCCACGAATCATTCATTGAGCGGAAGCTGATACGACGGGAATTGTAAACTGATAGCGAATCAAATCCGCCCGTACACATCCATCAAACGCAGCAATCGAGAGGCCATTTACATTTCTATTGGAACGGACAGCTCAAATTAAAAAGAAAAATAATGTTGTAATTTGTTAGTCCGCAGTGACGTAGCCTTTATCGCCTGATAAGCGTGCTGGTTGGCTAAATCACCTACTATAAACAGCAGACGGACCTCCGCCCACACCGGATTGTTGATTGATTGTTTCTAAATCACCTGTATTAGATGGTGATCAGGCCCAACGCTTGACGAGTGGCTGAGAAAGAGGGAAAGAGCCTATTTAAGCACAGAATGCAAGACAAAGAACAGGTGGACAGTTGTATTCGCCGATCAAATGAAATATTTATGAGTAAGCATGGTGCTGGTGTTATGATGCCCGGCAACAGCTTACTTTATGACTCGTTATATCAATTGACTTTCGATCATATAACAGTTTATTTCAAGAGTTGGACAACAACAGTCGTATCAGGTTGTGTACAGGCGCTTTGGATTACAGCTGTTTGATCACACATTCCCCCTACTCGGTGACAAGAATTCTTTCGCGCGTGCTGGATTGTGTCCAGCGCTCAAGTTGAAGTGGGAACGTAAAAACGTGTTAGATTGCAACTTCATAGAGCGTGGAAAAATAGAATGTGCTTCTGTGGAATCTTGTGTCATTAGTGAAGCGATAGCGTTAAACTAAAGAAAGGAAGAGTGGACGTGAATGATGAACAGAGTGCTACAGATATACAGCAACTTAAGTGTGTAAGAAAATTCTACATGATCTTCCTCATATTAAAGAGATTTCCAAATTGTAAAAAAGAGTAATAAAATATGCTTCTGTATAATAAACATAGCCATACAGCCATAAACGTTTCTCTTATTACAACCATTGCAAATACTTTCAATAGGTGCATGAAGAGAGTAAGGTCGTGTGTAGGCCGCCACGGGTCTAGCAAGTATGTAAATCTGCTACTAACTCGTGCGGCTCAAATCTCGCGAGAGGCGGCTACATTTAATTGCATTCCATAAAAGTGTGCTTACGTCTCGGACCGAGACCAATGTACGAATCACATGCTCGGTATCTTACTACAGCTTCCAACGGTGAAGGTCGGTGTTTGGATGCTTTATCATGCGAACCATCGTCCAACAGATATTTCCTGCTTCAAACTCTTCCCGCGCCAGATGACGCGAGAGCAAAGTTTAGTGGTGTTAGTATGATGCGTATGTCGTACTTCGGTTTGTTTGATGGATCGATCCTTAATCAACCTGATGCTGGCTGAATGAATACACGGGTCGTAAACAATCCCTTTTCAGATAAGGGACTACCCTAAAAATGGGGTGAAAAAATCGACGTCTGGCCACCCGGTTGAAAGTTAGCCATCGATCAGAAAGGTGGTAAATCATGCCGAGCGTTGTGCCGGCGTTCGTAGCGTTCATATCTTGTATACGCCAACCTCGGGCTCGTGACTGCCGGTGACGCTGATAAGCCCATCGTTTCATTGTTGAATTGTACTGGCTTCGGCGCGTGGAGGTGAGCTGTCGGTGCTGGCATCTTCAACGGCTGTTAAGAACGATCGAGGGCGCCTAAGTGGGTTAATTACGCTCGGGAACGCGAAACGAAGGTCTCGTTTAAGGTGGATAAGTTCTCACCTTACGCGTGAACAGTTGTTTTCAATATAATGTATAATTCAGCTGACAAAAATTCGATTATAAACACATACGCCGTTTGTTTGGAAGTTGTGTTATACACAGGAATACAGATTCTTTCTCTATCGCCGTGTGATCGTCAGTTTAGGATGGAGCATGGAGTTCATATGAAAAACACATTTTTAATAGACTTTGTGAGACATTGGTGTCGATCTGAACTAGTTCCCACCCCCCTCTCAAAATATCGCACAGGCGCCATGATGACGGAATATTTAATACGATGTTTCCAAGGCCAGTTTGTTTTAGTTTGCCTGCTCCATATACGATACCTTCAATCGTATGCGTCTGGGTCGTTGTCCTAATATAGCATTGGCAAATAAAAAACACAGACAAACTACGCCCACTTAAAAAAAATACGAATTTGAGAACATCTCTCTATGAAATAGGTTATGGGTTGTTAGAAAAACAACAAAAATCCACTCCAACATATGGATGTATTCATCGATGTGCGAGCTCATCCACTTATTGACAACCGGTTTTCATGTCTACCTAACCATTCGAAGGTGTTTTACCTTTTCCAAAATGGGACACTTATTAGAAAAAGTTTTCAAACACACGTTTGCAGCCAAAGTTCCCGCCATTAACTTCAGCTAGCTTGAGAGGGCTTTTACATTCATGTACGCACTTTATGACCCATTGCTTTGGAGAATCTGCAGAAAATTCCAACACTTAGTAGAGTCCACACTTGACAGTATATATAGGTGTCGTAAATAACAGCCATATCGTAGCGTGCAATTCAGTAAGTACCGAGAAACTTCTATTTACATTAAAGTTGTGGAATTCCCATTCCAGTTTTGTTTCAATGCAAGTGAAATAGAGAAAGATTATTTCTCAGTTTATTTTGTTATTATATTTTATTTTATTTAGCTTCAACGATCAACATTTTTATAGCCTGCACACTTCAAATTCTTCCTTAACTAATTTCTGTATTTTGTTTAAATTCTATGCTTATTTGATAAACAAACAAACACATACTCACACCGACAGTAAACTTTAAGCCAAGTGACGAGATTTCAAGTCATATCATCGTTTCCATATTTTATATCCCATAAAAACCTTCTCACTCTCCTACACGGTATTCCCAATCGGTACAGGATGGTGGCGAAGGTCAACCAAACCTCATTAGCGCAAACTGGCAACGATCGCAAAGAGACTTTGCTGAAAGAAATCCCCTTGCCCATCAGATTTTGACGAGTTGTGGCGTCATCATCATAGGTGGATCAAGCTTGTTGCCCCTTTTCAAGTTTTGCTTTTGATGCCGTTCAAGTATATTGAATAAAAGCTGTATAAAGAAAAAGAATACGAGATGATGATCATCAACAATAAACGGAAAGCATGCACAAAATAACAAAAATAACAAGAAACTACAGCAAAAAATCAATCCGGTTCCAAAAACATCATCCATGTTAATGATAGGCCAGCGAGAATGGTGGAGCAAAAAAGAATAGGCAATGACAATATAACAACCAAATGGCATACAGAGCCCGGCTGGAAAACACACTGCGGTAATGAGTTGTCGGACAGTCATCAGCAAACTCGTTTTGGAGACACCGTGTACATGCCATGTTTCCCAAATCGCGACTCTGGACCACGAAAATCTATTTAACTGAAGGCAGACATTGATTGAGAGGATGAACAAATGGCCTAGTGATCGTACCACGTCCAACCACAACCAAATCAAACATTTTATCTTAAGCTCATTATAGATAAAATTTCTGTTACAGACAGAAAAAAGACAAGAAACTCCTTTTTTTCGCTCTCTTGCAACCATCCATTACAATACAAAGTAAAATCAGTAAACCTGTGGCAAAATGCATTTGTGCTGCTTGTTTCAACCTTCAGTAAAGCAAATGTGTACTCAGGTTCCGGTGAGTACAATTTGAAGTTGTTTTTTTTCGTTCAGCGATGAAGGTTTGTTGTTTTACATTCTCATTTTTTTCGTTTACGACGGAACAATAAAAAAAAACTCAATTCACTGTTACACTACCACACTTCTACAGACATGTTTTTCAATCCATCCAATGATACAGACTAACGCGTACATTGCAAGTCATCAAACAATAATTCATCATCGTTATGCACTCTAAAAGATATTGGTTTTTTTCAACAAAAATACCTTTCTGGATAGTAGCTCCCATAAAACATAAATAATAGGACAAGTACCTTCTGATCCTAATATCTCACTCAATACTTGAAACTACGAAGTAAATAAATTAACTTTACAATTGAGAATGGGTTATTGCACTCATGTACAAAATAACTTGTCTTTTTTGTACTTCCCCCACTGTATGAATGTATCTATACTTTAGGGACGTGTCCTCACATCAAGCAGCACTAATTGATCTTTCCAGCCGGCACGCGTTAGCCACATCACATACACACACACACATCATTGCACAACTTTTAGATACTGTCCCAGTGTCACGTTTTTAAAGGCGATTGACTGTGAACAATCACCCTTTTATAGCCCCCTGCGAGGGCTTTGGTATCGACCAACTCTTACGATTAATATGCGAAGAGGAAAGGGTTCAATATACAACGCTGTAATAAGTAGCAATTCTCAAATGCTCCCAACCGGGCCCCACCACGTGGAGAGTGATGGAGGGCCACGTTGAAGGCACTTGAAAACATCGTGCACTAAAACTTGGCGACATTGAAACAGTCTAACCACTGACATTGCCACTGAAGGATGAAGAGTGGTTCTAGAGGATGGCCTGTTATCCTTGTGACATAAATCAAACAGTCAACAGATGATACCTACTTACGTATAATAAATGTGTTGATTCTAATCGAATGCACATTAAAAAAAAGCCATCTTTATTTTTTACCGTCACAAGTCGTCGGCATCTTATGAGAGAAATCGGTAACAGAAGTCATTAGACGAATAGGGTATGTTTGAGATTTGCGACAAAAAGTCACCTAAATTCAATACCCAAATTCGCTAGCACCACAAACAGCTTTCACTTTTGCTTCTAAACTACCCCATTACCGATGAATTACAGTGGGCACGCTTGCCACATGCGTGCCTGCGTGCGTGCTACAGTTAAAAGCTTAATGTGATTCCTCTTTGTATCTGGCCTATCGCACATCGTCGTGGCAATGGTGTCACTTTAATAGGTAATACCAACATCATTTTGCACAATTACGATCTATTTTCCGCCAACTGTACCAATCCTTTGCTTATTTTACCATGATAAAGTTTTACGCATTGTTACAAATAAAAAGGTATATGTTAGCTTTTAGTCTTTGAATTTTAATTTCTAAACGTGTTGAACTTCATTAAACACCACTAGAACACAGTCTTTAATCGTTTCTTTTTTATCGCACGAAAGAACGAATTGAGGTAACGCACTCACTTACTGGAAAAGTTAGAAAAACCGCGCTACACACACGACGAAGAACGGCTGGTAGAGCAGAGGTTCAGCTTGGACGTGGCGTTGGAGATAGAGAGCGCGTTCGCAAATCGACCGTACCGGTCGAGATCTTGGCGTGAAGTGTGCACTTTTTGCCTAGCGAATCCACAGGTGAGTGCAGGTGAGCGAACACTGCCGTTCCGCACGCACGCATGCCAGCAAAATATGATGGAGGGGTTGCGGCTCGTATAATACCCGCGTCAATCTGTAATGCCCCGGCCACTACAGAATAGGAGCTCCGACTAGCTTGGAGATGTGTGTGTGTAGTTTTGTGAAGATAAGCAGTACACACAATACACTAATGCTGAATTAGTTAGCATAGGCCATGGTGTATGCAAGTAAGCGGCAATCTTTGTAACTTAAATGGCCAACATTTTAAAAAATAGTGCAAGAGTTCGACATCAATTCCGAATCTTATAAAAATCAAGAGAAAAATAATCGGATAAAAGTAACTATAAAATTAGGAAACTTATTTATGAGGATTAAAAAATGTAGTTCACATCATAAAATGGCTTTTATCACTCTGATTTACTGTTTCATGTCTTTAAATTAGTACCGGATAAGCTGAAACTTTGAGTAACATAGTATTTTTAATTGGGTATAAGCTACTTACTTACTTCCTAACTTATCGGGCTGCAACAAACTCCGAAACTTGCCAGTCTCGCCAGTCCTCTGCCAATTCGTTGTCCCGGCCTTGATGGCAGACGCCTCTACGCTATCTTCCCACCTCAGCTCCTCCATTGTCCCTCCTCACGTATGGGACCAAAAATCCTCCTGGGCATCTTCCTCTCGAACGTGGTTAGGAGGGTTTCGTCTGATTTGGACAGAGTCCATGTCTCAGAGGCATACGTGAGTGCTGGAACTATATAGGCGCGATATAGTCCCAGCTTCGTCCGTCGCGACAGGTTTTGTGAGGTGAAATGCTTCCTTAAGCTTTAAAATTATGGTTATTACGATAATTAAATTCTTTAGTTTGATCATATACTTTTGTTTCTTTAATTATTCCTTATCCAACAAAAGAGCTTATAATAACAACCAAGAAAAGGCATAAAATTTAATGTTAAATTATTATACAAATTAACTTGAAACAATTAAGCCAAAGAAGATAAAGTTACTGCTCGTAAAGTCGTAAGTCGTAAAAAATATCAATGCTAAGACTTATAAAAAATATTATTCGTATACGTTATACCTTTAATTGATTTCAATCAAATAAAGACCCATGTTTTCCAATCTAGTTGATAGGTGTAGTAGAACAAAGTGTTTTATTCAAGGAAAATGATTGCTTCGCACACCGTTAGAGACCTGGATGAGGATTTTAAGGGGGAAAATAGAAAGAAAAATAAAATGGAGTGTGAATAAAAATTGGTCACAGATTGTTGTGGAAAAGAAGAATCAGGATTTTTAGGTGAGAGCATTCGTAAATATTTTTAAAAATAAACGACCGTTGGAACCAGGACTTTAAATCCTCTTAAGGAGCCCAAACAAGAGACTTCAATGCTACAGAAGCCAACGAAACTTAGTTTAAAAGGTGGTGTTAACCAAACTCTAGTCGTTCTTGTGGTCAAGTGGTAATATGCGTATACCTTTTACAACACTCGACACTCTCCGTATCTCATTAGGAATGTCTCCTCATGCGACTGACCAACCTGCTGATAGGTACTTCTATAGAGCACAGATAGCGAATCACCATAAAAGGCTTATAAAAACGGCTATCAACCACAAAATTATACAGTGACGTATTTTATCAACAGTGTCTTTTTAAAATAATCTTATCAATGACTGTCAACCACGGTAACATCTTGTGGTGTGTTAGTTTGTCGACAAGATTAAATTCCTATTCCTTACGTTATTCGGTATGGCCTAAAAGCACATATTTCTCGAGGATCTGTGGGATGGTAGTCAATACATCGAAAGAAATCCACTCCAAAATAAAATGTTTGTATGAGTATTAAGAGCACTGAATGCGAAAATTGTAATAAGGACTATTTTCTCTGTAACAATGGAAAACTGTAGTAGGGAACATCTAATGGGCCAATCAGCATCGGCACTAGAGTGTATGTGTAGCCGAGCCTTGTGGCATGCCGATTGTATCTTTCCATTGATAACAATTGGTGCTACAAAAGCCATTGCAATGTTAGTGATGTGAATGAACAATTATTAAAAACGACAAATGATAAGCACTAATCACCCATGTTCATAATGGGGAGGTGGTAGGGTCGGCCTAGAGCGGATATATGCCATTTTCGACACACCTAATCTCGTACAATGAATGCCGGAGGTGTGGATCTAACGGAGATGATTGGGCAATCGTAATCACCTTATCACAAACGCGTACACGACCTGATCTAGTACTGATAAGGGCGATTAAATTTGTTCAGGGATGTCGATCGATTGCGATGGGACTTTCTTGCGTATTCGGAACGGTGCATTAGCGAGCGTCGGAATAATATTACCCGATAAACCTTCGTCATCATTGCCGTCTCGGAGTGTGTTATAAAATTTCTGTTAGTAAACATCGGAGCTAGATGTATTGCGGCAGATAGTCCACAACCGACTTAAGCTCGGTACTCTGTTACTGCTGTTTCGATGATAAGATAAAACCTACCCTAAATCTTTAAGACAATCACATGATAAAGATCTACCAATATTTATGAACTATTCGAGAGCTGACGTTGATTGTTTGTTCAGAACGACCAGTTCAAACGAACCACTGTGCCATTGTAATCTTTTTCGTACTATCTTGACGCAACAATTACTACTTCACCTGTGGAGGTTAAAAGTAAAATGAAACTCTCGCTGACAACTGACGGAAGCGTGATCTTGTACATTGCGGACATTTGCATAATTTCGCCCAAATTATCTGGAAACCAAATAAAACCCCAAATAAAAAACATACTTGCACTGTCGCATTGGGCTTGAGGTTATCATTAGGATAACCTGTTATCAACGACCAAAACCGGTTGAAGTACTTTTTATCATACACAATTAAGCAGAAGTGGGTCGAGAATGATGAGTAGATGGCTAAATGGAAGGTAAAAAATAATCTAAAACTTTTTTTTAATATTCAGCGAAGGCTTTGAAAAGAGATTTCATCAAATGAGAGAATTAATATCATAAACGTAAAAAGAAAAAAGTGAAAGTACAATGAGGATTAATACAAAATGTAGTAGTGTAACATACCGTCTGATTGTTCTGTCTGAATTAAACTAATAGAGCCAAACCAACCAAACTGTGGGAAATTTGACAATTAATGTAAGAAATTTGTATAATAATTTTGTGAAGCTCAGTTTAATCGGGTAACATCAAAACGGTGAGTACAATACAGACTAACTGTTCTGTGTCAATAAAATCAATATTTAACTCTGGTAACTTTTATAATAACGTGTAAGAAAATATGATAATATTGCCATAAAAGATATATCATTTTATAAACAAAAGTTATACGTGAGTTCAGTGCTATAAATCAGATATAGTGAAACCTGGATAAGAGCGATTTAATAAGAAATTTTGCGTTTCAGATATTAAATTGAGTATGAATAGTACAGTACATAGTGAGACTTCTTTATTACATTACAGTACAAAGTGAGACCAATCATTATCCTCATTGATAATGGTAATTTAAGGAAAGTTTAAGAATCTGTGCTAGTGGCTAAAGAAACAATTTATATACGATTTATTTGGTTTAAAAAAACCAGCGGAAAACACACAAGGGCTTTACAGTTTATCTTGTACATATAGTATGTACATATCTTGTACATATATTCGTATACGAGCCAGCGGGCTCTCAACAAATCTCAACAAATTCTACCGTAAACGCAACCGCAACGATTCTCGCATATTCCGTATTCACTATATTTATATGCTTACTTTGTAACAACAATGATTGATGTGCCATGAAAAGAAGCACAGCATTTAACTCGTTGCCTACCACGCTATTTTGGGCTTTTTATCACTAACCTAACCTTTGGTTTATCATAGCTTTTGGCTGGCTATTATTTTCTACATTTAAGGCTTGCCTAGAAGTGCATAAATTCTAGCAAGGAAAAGAAATAATAAAATTTTAAAAATTATTTAAAATTGCTAAAAAAAGGAAGCTGAAGCTACTTCCAGCAATTATTGGCGTACAAAAATGATAAACATAGCAATACGGCCTGGCCGTTACTACTGAAATAAAAAGAAGGATAAACATGAGTGTCAGCGTGTTAAAGACGTTAACTACTTACTCAGTTACGGCGAGGATACCAACTACGTCGTGGCCGTCAAGCTTCAAATTCTATTCTTGGTGACAGAATTTACCGACTCGACCAAGCAGCTAGGGTTTTTTGGCAAAAATTATTCTTGGCAAAACTAAGCCGCTGAAGATTATAATTTCGGACAGTAAGCAAAATAATACATTAGATGGATTTTTTCGAGTTAATGTTCAAACGCCTTTTATAAAGCGACAATCTGTAGTGTTACACATAGGTATCTGGACTTGCAGGGGGCAGCTTTTCCATTTCGTTATATCAAAGTTAAACTATGCGGCGGTGGCACTGGTTTGCGGGCCTGTAAACTTTGTGCCGATGCCGGTATTGTCGTGCATCCGACACAAGAATGCAGCGTTTCGTGGATGAAGATATCGCAATCGATGCAAAACACCTGCTTACAAGCATCGCATTCGTACACCATTTTGTCCGTACCGCTTACGAGCGTTTTTTGGCAGGCGTAACAGTTTGTCACAGGTGGGTCGCGTGGTTCCTGTACCTGTACTTGCTCGATTGATAGTTCGTTAAAGTGTGGCACTGGAAACAGATGATGATAGCTGCGGGCAAGATGTGGCGCTGAAGCTAGCGTAAGGCCGCAAGCAGAGCATTCCACAGGCAGCTCACAGTACTTGCTGTAGCACTGGGGACAGTGGTATCCACCCGAGGTAAGTTTGGCCGGTTCATCCGCACTGTCGATGTGACACATACACATCGTTAACGGTGGTTCTTTGCCCGATTCCGTCTTGCCATGGGGAAAGCCCATTTTTATCAGCGAAAACTCCTGCTGATTACCGGCCTGCGGTGGATCGATGTGCTGCAGCAGCTGATCCTTGTAGTGTGCATCGTCCAGGACGGCACCAAACAATCCGCCCGTTTCGTTGCACAGGAACTTGCAAATACGTATTTCGGCAGATAGTGACAGAACGGAGCATCGAACGCCTTCCGTTTTTAGATTCTCGATCGTAAGATGCACATCATTCGGGTCACAGCTGGTTAAACTTCCCATGATGACTAAAATTTCTCTGCTTGCGTGCTGTGGAATCATTCGTAGCGTTTTCAGCGCAAGTTCCAGACCGTTCTGTAGCGATGGTTCACCGACCAGTTGCATGCCATTGTTGAGTGCATGCACGGCTTTAATGTGCTTTCGGGAGCTACCACCAAGTTCGGAAATTTTTTCCGCGCGCTTTGCTTTCATCGCGATTACGCCAAGTTGGGAGATGGGGTTTTGGTCGAAAAACTCCTCTATGAACAGTTCCAAGAGCTTGAGTGAGCAAATGAAACGTGTTGGTTTTAGATCCGGTACGGTCATCGCTTCGGAGCAGTCGATCAGTACGTACAGATGGCGCATCATTCCGAGCTTGCTGAAGCCGCGTTTCATTGCTTGCCGCTTGCGTTTTGCCTTTTGGATGATGTCACTCACGGACCCTTCAATTAGCCCATCATCGTCCTCTTTGATTGCTTCCCTGTAGGGATATTAAAAGGAGATTAGCAAATGTAAATTACATTTCATGCCTGGAGGCTGGACCCGCCACATGAACTTCCAAATGCATTTAAAACTTTGATTTGATTGGCATTGCATTATTTGGAAACGGTGGGTTTTTGTAAATTATCTTAATCTATCAAAAGGTGCTAGCAAAAAACATTTCGTATAGATAAAGTAGCTTGGTTTCCCATTTGCGGGAACATCCTTGAACGCTACGTGATTTGGTAGGAACTTACCATGTTTTCTCGTATCCCGTCTCCCAGCGATATTCCTTGGGATCCTCTTCGTCCGCCATTGTGTTCGGATTAGCAAAGCAACTGTTTCGACGACAACAAAACCAGCGTTTTATACGATAATTTTATATTTGTTTCACACCGTTTCCACTCACCAGCCGGTTTGCTGACTTTATTTTGTTTATAATGCAAGCTCGTTGGCCCCAGGTGGTGAAGTTTGCTACAACTCACCATACCTGACAGCTGTCAAACCAAACGTCAGGTGCTCAGGCAAGAAAAGGAGAAAAAACAACACACACACTCTGTGCAACATTTTTCTATCAGCAAAAATTCTAAATTTTTGGCAATAGTTGTTACTTTTTACTACAGAAAACGGAAGCAAACTAACAATGACTAGCAAGGTTGCGGCTAAGAAATTCAAATGGGCGCTAGATTTCAATACCAAGTACGTACAGGCATCCTGCAAGCGTGGAAGCATGGCCCTCCCAACGCTGGACATATCTGTGATGTTCTTAAATACTGTTTTGGGTATTAATTGTCCGTTTGTTTTGATTTTAGACCACGCAGCAGCGGTTCCGACATTGCTGCACCGCCCGGCTACAACCCATCGGCCGATGTTATCAGCAACAAGGTGGTCAACCAGACTGACCAGAGTCACCTGATACTGAAGAAGTCATGGGAGATAGCCCTCGGTCCCATCAAGCAGTTCCCGATGAACCTGGTTATCATGTACATGTCAGGCAACTCGATCAGCATCTTCCCCATCATGATGGTGGTGATGATGTTCATTCGGCCGGTTAAGATGATGCTATCGACGCATTCCACGTTCAAAGTGATTGAGGGCATTTCCGCCACCGGACAGAAGCTAGTGTTTCTGCTAGGCAATCTCGTTAATATTGGGCTGGCACTGTACAAGTGTCACAGCATGGGTCTTCTCCCAACGCATGCGTCCGATTGGCTGGCGTTCGTTGAGCCGCAGAGAAGGTTGGAGTATTCCGGTGGAGGCATCTCGTTGCTTTGAGCCGTAATAACCATCACTGATGCGACACCCCGGAGTGCATTTTTGTGAAACAGTTTGTATTTATTTTTCACTACCACATAGAGGATGGTGAGAGGGGCAACAATAAAAAGACGTAATGAATATACATGAAAGGGAGCAGATGCATTTGGGGGCAAACAAAATCTCGTTCTAGACCTGATGTACGTTAAGTGGTTTGATCTGTTGTTTAACAAAAAGCTTCCTAGACTAGCGGTGAAAGAACTTGTTTAGAGCCATCCTGAGTTTACCGGAGCATAGTTGAACGTGAGCATATTTAGCGGACACGTTATCTAGGGCTTCTTGTACTGATCGGCAAATTCCTTCGCCTTTTCCAATAGCTTTCCAGGTTCGTCAACCCTCGGTACCTAGGTAATAGCAAAATTACTTAGTAAATACGGTCGCAATCACAAGGAAAATCTGGAAGCTGGCTGTATACCTCATAGTTTTGCGTGATGTAAATTCCGGTGTAAACACCGGCACCGAACGTCAGCTGTTTTAGGAATGAAAAGAAAAGAAATGATAGGTCAAATTTGATCGAATCGAAACTTTCCCTTTCTGCTTCGATCGACAAGTATCAAGCTTTTTGAGAGACTAAAAATAGTTTTCCCTAAGCGTTACACCTGTTCATCGTCGATTCGATCAAACCACGCTGGTTATGCAATGCATTATTCCCAAGCTTTTTTGATCATGTGACGATAGCAAACGTGCAAATTTTCAAAACATATCCTGGAGAAAACTTACCAGAAACTTCAGCATGTCTGTTATTCCGAGAGGATCCACTTTGGACTGCTATTATTAACCCTTGGAGCACCCGAAATCAAAAATACCCGGAGGCAAGCAGGCTATGGAAAAATTTGTAAACAAATGTAGAATGTCAAGTGACGCCGTTTGACGCATCGCAATGTTCGAAAAAACTGAAAGCTTTGGCAAAATTTTTATAAATCAAAAAACTTTAAAAGCGAGTAACATAAATAAAGAAAACTTTACGAATTTTGAACAAACAAAAATTGTTGAAACAAAATGAATTTGTATCACCAGCGACAACTCCTGTTGCTCGACGAACAATTTTCGTTTGACATTTGACGTTTCTTTGCTCAATGAACACCGTGATACGACATCGAAAACCAACAACAAATCAAGGCCAACTTCGCAGTAAAAACGTTTTTCGTTACACCTTAACTGGTCAACAGTTGGACCTCGGTGAGTCATTCTTCTTCTACAATCGGTGTTATCGTAGCTTGAATATAGGTAAGCTTCTTCTCCCGGCACCTTATGCATTTTCATCTTTGTCCGCGTCTTGTTTGGGTTCAAAGTTTCATCAGCCAACATACGTGTCTTTCGGGCAGCTGCTATTTGAGGCGCATCTGTTCGTTCTAAGCATGCCATTGCTTGCTGATCACAGACGGTGTTGAGACCTTTTCGTGAACCCTTGCAAACCCGGAACAAGTCAGTGTCGTGCTGCAAAAAGAAAACAGCAAAATACGCAAGGCTTTCTCACTTGTTATATTTATAGAACGTGCCGTTCCCATTGTGATTTCTTGATAAAGCACATCAAAATCCTATCAAAATGACACTCGTCTGGAGCATTATTGCATCGTTTTTGTACGTGGAAATATTTGTTGTGCTGCTGCTCGTGCTGCCACTCCGGAGCCCACAGCAATGGCATCGGTTCTTCAAATCCCGCTTCCTGGCAATGCTGAGCCGCCAGGCCCAAATCTATTTCTATCTTCTGCTGACCGTGCTGGTAGTGTTTCTGCTGGAAGCCATCCGTGAGATGCGCAAATACTCTTCCAATGGTAAGTAAAGCGACAGCAAAAAGCATGACACCGTACAGTTGAACAATTGTCTCATGTTTCATCGGTTTGCATTGACCTACAGATCATACGCACACGGACACGCACCTAAATGTGGAGATGCAGCACAGCATGCGTTTGTTCCGCGCACAGCGCAACTTTTACATCTCCGGCTTTGCCATTTTCCTGTCGCTCGTGATTCGCCGGCTGGTGTCACTGATCAGCGGCCAGGCAGTGCTGTTAGCTCAGGCAGAAGCTTCGATGAAGCAGGCGCAAAGTGCAACCACTGCTGCTCGTACGCTGATGAATCAGCAGAAGGACGGCGATAAGAAAGCGGAAACCAAGGACAAACCGACTGGTGATGGCCCAAGCGTAAGTTTCTCGCCCTGCTGTACCTTTTGTGGCTAAGCAAATAAAGCATAATTGTAACTTTGTTTCAGACGGACGAGCTAAAGAAGAAGGTGACCGAGCTCGAGCAGGAACTAGCCAAAGAGCGCAAGGATAAGGAAGCGATGAAGTCGCAATCAGAAAGCCTTAATCGCGAATACGACCGGCTTACGGAAGAGTATAGCAAACTGCAGAAGAAGATCACAATTTCCAGTGCGGATAAAAGCGATTAGAAAGATGTGGAATGACGTTTTACTCACCGGCAGCCAAACTATTTTATGTATGGTTTAAGGGTTTCGATTATTTATGGTGTGTAAATCGATGCATACTTGTTTTCCACAAACGATTTTCATCAGTCATGTAAATTTAAGTAATTTTCCCTTTTTTTCGACTAATTTACAGTTCACTTAAGGAAATATTGTGTCTTCTTTTATTAAATGCTTTTCCTTCAATTTAATGTTACATGCATGTAAAACGTTGCACTTTGTGGAAGATGTGACGAAGATATGGATATATGGGTACCTTTTTCTAGCCAGAGTGCTATGAAATGACAGCACTGAATTTTTGAACGATAACTCAAATCCTATCCCTTTGCAAGAATTATGAACTAAAAATTATTGTATCGAGAGCGTCCAGCTACGAAAAATATATGTTTAAAAAATAATATAATATTTTCAATTCGAGTTAGCAATAGCCGATACAATCTCTCAAAAATGTGGACATAAGTTTCATTTGTGTTAGCGTGCCATATTACTCTTTATCACCATCTGTTTAACTGTGAGGAACACGATAACTGAAATTTCTAAAATTTTGCCTAGGCATTCGTTATCAGCAAAAGCTGGGTAGATATGGATTTCGGGTCTGATAATGCAGTCTTGCATGGTACAGTCGAAGCCGTCGGTTTGTTTAACATTGCGGAAATTTGCAGTGCGGACAGCATCTTGCGATCTGAATTTAAACAGCAGAACGTGCAGATGTCAGTTACGTTACTCTCATGATGGTTTAAGAGCTTTGAATTATTTTCAGTGAAGATGACGATTTATGGGTACGTCTTTTACCTGATGAATCTGGAACACCATATCTGGACAGCAGACTCAGAACAGTGAGCAACACGAGCTCACAATGCGCATCCATATTAGCATGACTCAACGGATGTTCATTTTATCTTGCAATACGGCGAGGAATTATCTGCTAATGTATTGTCAAGTAGAATGAAAACATTGTTTTCATGTTCATGTTGTAAATTGACGATATATTCTGAATCCGTATGTTCCAATATTTTAGCTTGAGTCACCAAGTTTAAAGCATTCTTGTTTATCAGCGCGACAACCGCTCTGCACTCCTCACCTACTGAAACAAACTCTAAAACCGCTCGTGCGCCGTCGTCTGCCAATCAGTTATGCCAATCAAGCTCGGTGGTCTAGCGGCTCGGGGTAGGGCTGTCAAAAGACCTGTCGCCGGTTCCAATCTCATTCGGACCACTGCCGCCCCCCATACGCAGGATTGACTATCCTGCTATGGGTGCTGGTGG
>KB671676.1:798315-814107 GCA_000349105.1 Anopheles epiroticus
TCGTATTTTAACAGACCGATCCGTTTTTTAAACCAATAGTTGATGTCCCTATCGTATCCGTTAAAATTATCAATTTATATGTCCTAGACAAAATTACCAAATATTATCATGGGACCTGCTCAAAGATGGAATGGCAGGCGACGGCGAGAGACCGTGAGCGGTTCCGGAGGTTGTTGCAGCTAGCCACGAGTAAGAAAATAAGCTATGGGTACTAGTGATGGAAATGGGTACTAGTGATGGGTACTAAGTCGGAGCTCACTCCAGAGCGATCGAAGTGGAACGGCACCGGAGCGGATCATTATTAATGGGTAAACTAAGTCACAGCCCTTCCCCCCTACCATATGCCGCGTTGACTATCTTGCAATAGATCAGAATGTCACAGAAAACAAAGGCTCATAAACAGCCAAAGAACATTAGTTCTCTGGTAGGCTTTGACCCTACAAGGGTTATTGTGCCACCCAAGAAGAATCATGTGACAAGGGGTCAACTGTTATCTTTTTTTTATTTCAGAAGTGACGGCCAGGTCGTATTGCTTAGTCAACTGGTATCTTTGCAAACACACAAACATGATAACATACAAAAAACAATTGAACCCAAAATTCCTGAAAATTTTCCAGAATAAAAGAATTGTGTGGGCCGGCTCGGTGGTCCAGTGATAACGGCGTAGGGTTTTCAAAAGTGCCGTTGCCGGTTCGATTCTCACTCGAACCACTAACACCCCCCATACGCAGGATTAACTATCTTGCTATGGGTACACTAAATAACAACCACCCTTACGCAGGATTAACAATCTTGATATGGACGGGTACACTCAGTCACAGAATTAGAACAAGCACATTCGTGCTCTGGTTAGGCCTGGACCCTACTGGGTTGTTGTGCCACCCAACAATTTTTTTTTTTTTTTATAAAAAAAGATTGCAACTTTCTCAAACCAAATCAAAATTTATTATACTGTCAAAAGAGAAATAAATTGTTGAGAAATTGGAAATTTTTACAACACGACAAAAGAGCATCACAGACTATCCATACATTAACAAACCTTCCGGTAATTTAAACATTCAATTGTTCATTACATTTTGGTACGGATCATGGTAAAGATCTGAAGATCATTTTATCTTTAATGTGTAATTTTTATACTAATAGTTCTTCACAATTGACGATGTGTTAACAGCTACGTTAAGGTGTGAGCGATGGTTATCGTTTTAGAATTAACTCAAGCTTAAAATAAACCAAGTTGATAGTCTCGCTATAAGAAATCAGATGCGCTCTTTACTAGCGTTAAAATGCGATAACATAAGATTAAAAATATATATATTTATTTACTAATCCAAAGTGCTGTAATATGAGCAACGGTTTGTTTAATTCGACAATTCGTAATTACTCGATAAAGTCTATAACCCGATCAATTGAGACACTGTGTCAAGTGCCATGCTCAAAAAAGCAAGAATCCTACTCAATTTCAGTCATATAAGCAATAATAAATCAATTTATCTAATGATAAGTGTTATGGGCACCCAGCCTCACCAGCGTCAACGGATGCAGCCAGCTGCTTGACGTCGACATGGTTGTCTGCTATCGATGCACGATCGCAGTGAAAGCAAGTGTCGCGTGCGGCCCGAGGCAGATACGATCGAGGAATTGATACTGGGTGATTGAGGACGACGGACAGTTGCATCCTCCCTTATACGTTATTAATTATATTGTGCTCAACTTATGTATAATCTTAAGCGGAATTTGTAATAAATAGTGTTAGAACCACAACAATAACCATAAACGCGCCAACAGTAAATTTTAAAATTTCGCTGGAAATGGACGGCTAGTAGATTGAAGGATAAGCAGCACGAATTGAAGATTTGGTTTTTGGCCAAGCAGCAGTCGATAAAAATTGGAGTATTTTTGCAGCTTGCCGAACCATTTTTTGTTACTTTTTGCCAGGCATCTGAAAAATATTTTTATATTTTAAATAAGGCAGATCTTAACTATTAAAAAAGGAGTTGTTCACAATTGTGTTGATGGTTAATCCGATTTATGTATGGCAATGGGTTTGACATGTACACCGACCATAGACATTAAATCTTTCTAATACTTTATACTTAATACGAAATACTTCACGGAAAATGTAACAAAAAAGGAACTATGATTTAGAAACTTACACAAAATTGCGCCGTGTAGATCTTTACATATCGCACAAAGCAGTTCAGTTCAAATATTCGGTGTGTGTTGTATGCACAAACTTTCAAATATCCGTTCCACAAATTTATTATCCCAATGGTCTAGATTTTATAAAATATTAAAACAAAACCACTTACCTTTGTTTTAAATGTGTTTGCTTCAATGTCATCATCCATAAATACGTACACAAACGCACACAATGGGCTAGTGTTTGTTTCTATATCTCTATTATCGTTACACGTAGTTTCTTTTTTTTTCACTACCGAAAGAATAACAAATCATTTAATGAAACGAATAAAACCCCCCTTTCTACGGATGCTCCCAGCGAGTGTTTCCTATTTGATTGATTCTGTGTCGTGTCGCCAGAGAACGGCGCGCTGTAGAAATACAATTAAACTAATCAACCAACCGGCAAGAGGATTTAATTGGCCTGTGAACGAAAAACGATGCAGAAAAAAGAAACAGAAAAGCAAATAAAACACACAGGATGAGCTAAGGGAAGGTGTGCTTTCAAATATGTATACATTCACGCACAACACGGATGCACCAACGGACGAAATTAACCACCGTTCCCCCCCCGTATTGGCTCTTCGGGACAGATGCATCCCGTGTGCATCGTCGTGTGAACAAAGCGATTGCAAAATAGGATATAGGATGAAAATTTTAACACCATGCCACCTCTTTCGCTTCCCGAATCGATGCACGAGCAATCGGATGGATACTGTCATTTCCGGGTTCGAGGGTTTTCAGTGAGGGACATTGAGATGGAAAATTTATGGACCAATCAAAGCCGCTATATACTAACCTGCACCGTCATCGGAAAGCAGCTGAAAGTGACCCCGTTCGTCCATCCGCAGGCGACTCCATTTCGTCAGTGGCGTAGGATCTGCACAAAGGAGAAGGACACTCTTTGGGTTAGGGTGAACCAACGGGGTGAAAAATTGGACATTCAATTGTGGTGCTTGCGGTTACCGGCACGGTATTTCATACGTTCTTCGTCCCCAACGCGAAAAAACGGTGGCTCCACACCGTGTAACCCACTTACCGTAATAGATGGTTTCGCGCTTGCGAATGTAACCGGAATTCGGTACCGTCAGCACGCAGCCGATCGAGGTCGGCGAGATGAGCAAATGTTTATCGATTTTCCCGTAAACGGTCTTATTGTACATGTGGTTTGCATCGGCGGTGACCAGTGTGCGCGAACTGACCAGGAACAGATTGCCGCTAACGCTGTGGGATGTTTGTGGTATGGAGGGAAATCGAGAGTGATCGAATCAAATATTTAACCGATGTGCTACACAGAATGCTTTTGTAGTTTGGCATACAAACTGAGAACCCAAATCGAATGGGTTACACTTACATCAGCAACAGATTGGGCTCGGGGTATATCATGAACACGCTGCACTTGATTAACAGCATGTTATCACTGTCGCCATCATTTTCGTAGTGTAGTAGTAACGTTTTTTCGGGCACTGGAAGAAGAGCAGAGAAGACACATTGTAATAAGCCCTTTTGGTGGCAAATATTAACACGTTCCGTTTGCACGTATCATTCGCGGAAAATGATGTCAAACAACTGAATGACAAATATGCAACAAGCTGAGAATGGTAAATACGCCAACGTACTTCGTGCCGATCAATTCACGGAAATCGAAAATACCGTACCGGGGAACAATGACTATTTCATTGCCAGTCCAGCATTATGTGCAGACCCTTTCCCTGTGGTACGCTTGCTACCGAGCGGTCTGGTTTGTTTTTATTTTTAATGATTCATGTGAATAATTTCAACAATATTAATAATTTATATTTAAGCAGGAAGCACCGCGTATCGCAATAATACAAAAGACACATAGCAAAAGCGTTGTACACACTAGTTTGTTTCACACAGTGGTGAACGCGGTCAGAGTGGTTTTGGGCCGTGGAAATTATTTTCGTGGATTGATTTTTATCACTGTTTTCAAACGTGCCTTGTGCTGCAAACAAAAGTATTCGTATGATTAAAAAAAATCATACAAAAAGTATTATTATTGAACATATTTCAATAAAGTTTATGAATATTATAGTAGCATAACTTGTTTCATTAGCGTTAAACAATTATTGTGAAATATAGATAAAGGACTAAAAAAATATTTTTAGAACCAGCGAAACTTAAAAAACATCGAATGCATCCAAAAGAATCTATTTGATAGTTAAACCTCACTAGTTGGGGTTTGAATGCGCCCCATCTAGTGAATTAAAACTCAATAGTTGGGTCGTTTGAAAGCAATGAAATAATGCATTAACAGTCCAAGTAGCCATGCGTTATTACGAGAAATGCATTTTTATGTTCACGTTTGTACCTAAAAATCATTATTTTTTTGCATAGTTTTTGAATCATTGTTGATTATACTACTCAGTAGAGCGAATTTCCAGAAATAAGGATTATATTTGAAAAATAATTTATCAGTAGCATTAAAAACAAAACAGTGCATAATGCACTTTGCATGATGCAGTTGCATTAGGCAACCTCGTTGGTTGACATACAACCCAACTATTGAGGCACCATCCATCGAGTAACCCAACTAAAAAGGACCCATTAGTGAGGTTCTACTGTATTTGCCAGTAGAACATCAATTTCTATTTCTATTCTATTCTATTTGTTCTATTCGAACAAATCAATTTCTATTTATTCCATTCCTTTTTTATTGATATAAATAAACAACTTTTTAAGTCAAAGAATGTACAAAAACTTGTGCTCCCTCCATAAGAAAGATTTTCAAATGTCTATCACCTTTCAGAGTCAGGTTTACATATTTTGAAAAATTTGTTACAATTGAAACTGCAGTCACAAGTTACATGCTACCTTACACCAAGTTACACCATAACATCATATTCCTTAGATTAAATAAAGTCTGTCTGATATTTGTTCTAATTTAATTTATTTTGAGATTTTGTACGATTGGTTTACAGATTTTTAATAATATCTATCTTGTTTCACTTGAAAACCATTGGGATAAATAGATGTTTAACAATTATTTATTATTCGTAGCATGACTGTAACTAAGATACAAACATTAAAATTCCCAGAATTGAGACGAAAGGATAATCAAATGAATTAAGTTTTTCTTAAAGTAAATCATTTTCCTGACATTTCTGACTTTAATCTTTCCAAAAGGAGAACATATGACTTGAAATTGTTTAAAATTTCTGTAAATGTCAATTTAAATTAAAACAAATCTTCAAGAGGTCTTCAAGAACTCGCTTAGAAACCTTTAAATAAAAATAATTAAAATCAATGTCAATGTAAATATTATGATAATAATAACGTTTTAGTAATTTAAAGTGTTTAAAGGCTTTTAATTTTTGTAGTATTATATTTATTACTGACAACAATTTCCATTAAACCATAAATTGCAACCATCCGGCAAATCTTCTGCAAACTATAAATAGCTGCCACCCCAGTGCGAATCAAGATGAAACCCAACGGTGCAACATAATACACCGCTCCACATTCCTGTGCAGTTCAATCCGCCACTTCAAGACGTAAATCAATAGATGCGATTACATCGTACCATAGTACCGCGCAACACGATGCTCCAGCTGACGTTGCCGGAGCTTGCGAAGGCACATTCCTTCAGGAAAGGTAATTACATCCTAGGCCTAATCGAATCATATACCACCGCCACCATTACTGGCAGCCGCTCCTCGAAAGACTCGCGCCGGATTGTGCGGAGGACAGGGCGAATCTTTCTCCTACGTCTATGACAGATATCGAGTGGGGCTTTAGGACGAGCGTAAGGATAGCACACTTACCGACAATCTGAAACCGTGCCATTCGTCGATCGAACGAGTCGTACGTCTGCACCGAGCACATGTATTCGCCGCTGTGGTTCAGCTTCGGATTACGTATTACCAAGGCACGGTACTTGTAGTTGATGGAATCGGACATGGAGTAGTTGGTCTGCAGTTCGTTCCTGAACTGGTTCTGCGTCGCGTTACCGTCGTTTTCACCGTAGAAGCAACCCGGTGTGCAAGCGTTTTCGAGAAGGAAATGAACATTGGCATGGCATAAAGTGCTTGAAGCGGGTTTGACCTTGCCCGTACGCGCTGGTTAATGTGTACGAGGGGTATGATGGAATTAGAATTATGAATTGCGTTCAGTACGTGTACAGTAAGGTGCAGAGTATGGTTGACGGAAATATAAGCAAGTTGTTGGTTAATTTCTAGTGTAGGTTCTAGTTTATTTTTCATTTTGAGATCATTTTTTCGTCTCTAAAAACTTCATTAAGTAAAGTAAAGTAAAGCAATACGGCCAGGCCGTCTCTACTGAATAAAAAAAACTGCATAAAATAAATAAAACTGCTTTGTGTTATTTGTCGGTATAAGTCCCATTTACATCTTCAATCGGTATAATTTGTTCAGCAGTTGCATACATTTAGGCGTATTATTTCTGTTCCTGAATGTAGGCATGTTAATTAGCGCACCGATATGATTGTAATATGCGCCATAATTCAAACGGCAAATTTCAATCCAACAATTGCATTAACGTGTTACGTGTAACTGCCTTTCAAAGATTGATGAGGCTCGAAACCATGCCTACATTTGCACACGGTACCATCCCCTGCATCACAACTGTACTGAACCTCTCGCAATGCCATTTTACGATCGACGACGTTAATGAAGAGCAAAGCCCACCACCTCCTCACACAAGGCGCATTGCCCCCCACCCCATCCCCCCCCTTCCCCTTACCATTCCGACCGGTGTCCGGGACGGTATCCACTGGTAGATGAGCTTCTTGTTGAAGTACCACTTGAGCACGAAGCCACACTCGCGCGCCTTAATCTCATACTGACAGTCCATGATGAGTGGCTTCAGACCGGCGTCGGTGATGTTCAGATCTCCCGGCACCGTCGACACGCTGGCGGGTAGTAGATGATTCTCCTCCGTGGTGGATGTCATCGGCAGACCCGTGGTAATATCACCGTCAGCCCCTCCGTCTCCCCCACCTGCATCGCCTTCATGCTGTACCGGCGGGAGTGTGCTGGATCCGACCGCTTCGTAAGTGCTCCGATCGAGGACGTACGTCTTCGGTACGTTTAGGTTCGTTATGTGCACGGACTGGTACGCTGCGAATGTGTAAAACGAGAAAACGGGGAATCAGCACACAGGTATACGCCTATCCGGGCACGTCGGGCCAGTGGATGTACTCGCTGTACATGTGGTTAGATTATAATTTTATGCAATTCCACCCCCGTACGAGACTTTGAGGGTTTGCTTGCCAAACGGGCGAATACGTTTAGCCATTTTCACAAAACCTGCTCGCACGCCACTAAACACTGGGATGGTTTGTGCCTTCTATTGCAATCACTTTCGCAAACGATCCACCCAACCCGACCGTGCCAAGCGTGGAGCGATTGCATCGGAAAAGCAAAGCTACCAATACCGATGTCACGCGGAATAATCATCATCATTTGCATGTAAATTCATTTATCTTAATCACGGTGAACTTTGTGGCGTTAAAGGGGAGGGGGAGGGGAGGTGGTTTAGATGAGAAGAGGGAAGAGCAGGGAGTGTTTGATGTGCGAGGTGGGTGGGAATAGGCGGGGGGGGGGAGGTGGAGGTTTAAAAGAGAGCCGTCCGTCCCGTCATGGGAATGATTTTATGAGAAGAAGCTTTTGCGAAAATGGCGCGACTTTCAACACGCCCTTCCTCCCATTGCTGAGTGCGGAGCAGGCGGTGGAAAACTGAAAATTCGTTTCGCTCGCGATGAGATTGATGTAGCAAAAAGGTACACAGCATGCCGTTTTGATGGCTGTTGTGATGGTAGTTGGATGTTCAAAAGCATAAACGTAACTATCGCACATCCTTGCCGCACGTTTTCTTACGCTCGGGTTCTGGCAGGGTTGCGAAACAAAAAAAAAAAGAAGGGTAAGAAAAGCTCTCCTGCTGAACAATATGAATATTTCATTCAACTCGTTCCCTCGTACTTATGCTTGCGCTACGCTTTACGCGTAACACGTTGTTGCACCTAGAAGCACACCGTTTGCACGACGTGAACGTCGTTTTCTGTTTCACTTTTGATTCTTCTTTTGTTGCTTTCTGCCACGCTCTCCCTACCCACCGCGCGGGCCTGTTTTTTGTTTTGTTCTGCACGATTAATGGAGCAAAATTGTGAATACTAAAATCCACCCCATCGTCACCATTTGCAGCAGCTTTCTTATTGTTCTAGTCGGGCGAAGTGAAATGCACGCAAACGGTGTAAATGGGAATGCAACAAAAAAAAATGGACAGCAAAACATAAACCATTATCACACTGTTTGTTCGTGGGGCTGAGTTTGCTAATGAAATTTGATACTTTCTTTCTATTGCTGCCACGCTGATGATGGATCATTGTTTAAGTGGACGGCAAAAGATGTTTTCCCACTGCACGCTTATTTCAATTTTGAGTCTCCTTCAGTTTGTTTTCTCCGTAATGTATCTTGATGTAATTTTGTGTTTTCATTTCTTACAATCCGCTTAATCTTGCACGGGTGCACTATTTTGCACATCAGTTTTCATTTGAAGCTTACTTGAATACAGTCACCTAACCAGTAAGCGCCTGCAGCTGACGCAATAGTGACTTCCCTTACTCGAACGTACAGCTCGTACACAAACAGCTAGAACACAAATGGAAAATGAAACCACTCCACTCTAGCCTTGAGCCGTGCCCGGTTGCTTTTAGTGCAATTAAAGCAATATCAATGCTTTGTAGCCTCATCGCTGTTTTGGGGATGGCAACCGAGCTTTCCGTTTCTGAGTTTTGCCTTGATGGCGCCGGGAATTGGAAAAATGCATGATAAACTTGCTGTACCTTCACAGATTTTCGGACGCTGGAGAGATAGCCGGACCAACTCGGCACGGGATGAGTAACACTCGAGCAAGGCAAAGGAAGAGGAGGAGGAGGAGGAGGAGGAAAGTTTAATTCAATTTCATTCCACGCCACCAAGTGCAGCAAGCGGTCAAGTGGGTCAAAGTTGTCGTGCCGGCGTTGGGGTGTTTTTTGGCCGGGCAGTTTGTAGTGCGCTTACACTTTAACATTCGCCTTTCGCATCTGATATGAGGCTGGTCGGTGTGCATAAGGGCAATGAAGGGACGGTTTGGTAGACGAAATGCAAACGTGGCACTAGTGCCGGTGGTTAGTATCGGTGAGCTATCGGTATTGTTTGTTTTATAGCAGCAACCAGCACCACCAGGCGCCTCCATTGTGTGAAATGTAGCGTGATAGAGGAGATTGTCCGGGAATGGTTGGTTTGCAACAAAGTGTTCCAACACTAGCAGTGTTTTACCGGTTTTTATATTATGCTTGCAGCTCATAAGCATTTGCATCAAAAGCAGTAAAACTTTGATTTATAAATAATACAAAAAAGGCTGCTTGTAACAGATGGGGGTAAATTTGCCATGTTAAGGATTTTCCTTTCAGGCATTGCATAAACCATTGTTTTCTGATGTTTATCCATAATCTATGCTTGAACACCTTACTTTTGTATGAAACCTTACAAAAAACTTTTAATTGTTTAAAAAAAATAAATAAAAATTACTTTCTTAATAATCATGTAAAACGGTCATAAAAATAAAAACAACATATAATAGGTAACATATAATAGGTATAAATGTCAGCAGCAACATATTATTACTGAGTATTATGTTAACTTGTCCAAGTCACTAATGTGCCTGGGTGACATCTATTCGTTATCATTTATAACATAATGCATGTTACCATTTTCTTCTTCTTACTACATTGTACTATAAAAACGTGCAAGTAAAACTAGCTATAAATTTTAACCATTTGTTTTTTAGATTTTGTTGAATTGATTGATATTTATTTTGATGCTAATTTTTTACCTTAGCTTATTTTGGTCAGGTTGTATTGCTTTATCTATTTTATTGTAAAATTGTAAACTTGAAATCATATTTTTTTTTACTTTTTTATTTTCATCAATTTTTTTAACAAAACCAGTGAATATCACACTATTTTCCTTCCATTTAAGAACTTTTTTTGTCTCCTTTTTGGAAACTATTGAGAATCCATGCTGTAATGAATGTATTTGTTTGAATGTGAACGATGATAGTTTTAACAATGTTTTGTTAGTTCAACTTTTGTTTTGTAAATTTAACTCGTTCGAATTAACACTTAAGGTTCGAGCAATACAATTATTTTACAAATATTCACGGAATAAAAAAACACTATAGCTGCTTTATACCATACATTCTCGTTTTACAAGCTTTGCGGTTAATAGTGAGCTCTTTAAAATTTAATACTATTTAGTCATAAAAAAATGATTTCGTAAAAGCTTATTTGTGCCGCGGTTCAAATAAGTATTATTTTCAGCGAAAATTTTATTAACCATTTCATTCGCTTTTAAAGAAATCTTCGACAATGAATCATGCACGCATTTTGAACCTTAGTATGAAAATTATGCTCTCTTTGAACTTCTCATAATTCAATGAACTCAAATATGACTGATTTTTTCTGAAAATGGACCATTTTTCCTCTCAAGTTTCTTTCCTTTTAAGTCAATCCGCCAACACTGTCCACAGCCTGCAAGTACTGAGCTGTTGAAACCTTGAGTAAACTGAAAAGTAAATGCTTGCAAGTAGTCAACCCGCACGAAACTGTTCGGCCCGACAATCGATAGAAAAGTTGTGGGTTTAATCTCGAGGCATTTTAACGAAATTTATTTACCCCTTTTCCGTTGCTTTCCTTACTGCACATTTCACTCAAATTCAGCGAATTCGAGCCATCGTCAAAAAGATCAAAAAGTGCGAAAAGTTCGCTTCGCGGACGTGCCAGAAAGGGAGTAGGAGAGTCCAAGTTTGATTGAAATTATTTTTGAGCAATAATCAGAAACGACGGTAAACCACAAACTTGGTGCTAATGGTGCAGAACAATGAAGTTTGGACGGCATAAAAGTTTTTGTTCGAAATTTCTTGGCAGGGCAAGGAAGGCGAAAAAAAAGTGTTTTTATTGGTGGTTGTACTGTAGTATGTTTTATTTTATCAAGAGCGTTTGCACGAAATTATTTATCATATTTCATGAAATTATCATATTTCAGTGTAAAAAATGTTGAAGTTATTGTTGGTTCATTTAAAATCGACTGTATGAATTAACTTTCAGGACAATGGTTGGACAATCTGGACAGTGGTTGGACAATGATAATAATCTGTGGAGGGTCTTGATTCTGGATCAAAGTGATTTTACAAAACTGTAATGTGTTAAAAGGCCTTAAAATGTGTTAAGATCTGTCGAATGTGTTGTAAAATGATTACATTAATTATGTCGTGCTTTATTATACACATTAAAAAATTGTTCTTTTACTATAGGCGCGCGACAAAGAACAAGTGAAGAACCTCAACCCGAACATCCTCCGGTTATCCACCTAGCGGCATCTAACGGGTTCAGGTTCAGGTTGGATCACCATAACAAAAGGGGAATAGGGCACTAGAATAGTTATTTATGTAATCCTGTATTAAAAATATATATAAAGTGAACATCATCAAAAATCAAAATCAAACAGGCGTTTTGAATAACAGGCTCTCATTTAAGTCAAGCCTATCATTCAATATTGCTTGCATTACTTTGCATGATTGGTTTGAATAAATAATGAAAAAAAAATAATAAAATTAATCATCAAAAGGCACTTCAGGTTCCACTTGTCGATGACCATTTTGTCGTGATATGTTAAATATTTGATCAACTCTCCCGGGATTGGAATGCTCCCGAACGGAATATCCAATCAGGATAGAATAATAATTCCAATAAATTTCACCGGTAGTTCAAGAAAGTGAGAGCACAACAGAATCTGAGAGCTGATCCCCAAAATGATCCCCTGAAAACTGTTGACTTTTTGCAACTCTACACCAAACACATATGAAACCCTTCCCGAGAACCTTTTCATCAAGTGTTGGGATGTATGCATGAAACAGAAAAAAAAACGGATCAAATTCACACAAATCTACAGCTCGTCGTAAAATCAAAGAACAAGTGCGGAAAGGATGTATATGTACACGAGAGCCCAGTGCACAGAAAAAGTTTATATCAGGATAATTTTTGCCCACACGAATTCAATTTGCTGACTCGGCCGAAATGTGCAAATGTGCTGGGCTGGCCTGTTGGGCAGTGCTTGGAGGGTACTGTAGCACTGTGCTGCTAGCTTTCAAGAAGAGTGAAAACGGGAAACATTACCGGGGATCATGTCTTTTATCCTTCTTTTTTTGTTTAGAAACACTTGAATCTGGCACTGTGCGGAGGAGGGAACTGTTTTGCCGTTACTTCCCGTATGCTGTACCGTATGCACTGAGAAAAACGCCTTCCCGTGTAGGCCACTGACCTCTTCTGCCTTTTTTCTCTCTGCTTTGCTGTGTATAGCATGGAAAGAAAGCAAGAGCTTGAGGTTTTCCGGCTCTAGACGCAATTGCTCCGGTGGGACAAATAAAGGCCAGGTAAAAAAACTGAAACACCAAGAAGAAAAAGATGTTCTGAAACTAAAAATAAAATTCAACACATCCAGAAGCAACATTGAAGAATGGGTTCGCAGGTCAACCCTCCCACCCGCACCATTGGATTTCCCGAACCACTGAAGGAAACGATCTCTATAGTTTTTTCCCTTTTTATTATCCTGCGTTTCGGGATTGAAACAGACTGTATCTGTATGTGTATCCCAGTATCGGTAGCCAAGGGGAGCCGCAGACTAGTGCCAGGAGTGAAAGCAGTGGCAGTAGGCGGGTATGTTTATTTTATCAACCCATCCCTTTCTACTCTTCCTTTTCAGCTCTCCTCCCCTAATGCGACAACGTCACCGATCTCACAAAGATGGCAGGAACTACGGAAGCAAGAAGGAAAACAAAACCCAACCCTCTGCAGCCCTCTGTTGCATCGCTGGCCTTTCATCTATTTATGTGTGCGACCCTTGGCGGCTTGACCGGGGTAGACGCAGCAAAAGATGGTTTATTTATGTCCGACCAGCACAAACACACATCCGTGCGCACATCTTCTTTATTCGCCGTAGACAAGCGTTTTTCTCCAAGCGGGTGTTTGCGAGCGGAAATGGAAAATCAAGCATGGTGTGAACCGAAGCTTATACCCGGGGATCAGAAGATTGAAGCAAGCGTGCACACTGGATGCAAGAGCAAAGGCAAAAAGGTGGATGGTGCGGAGAGTTGAGGTCCCAAACCTCGGGGTCAAAGTAGACAGCCAACGAACCGGAGCCCGGAATCTTGGGGGCGATGGATGACGGTTCGTGGTTCGAAGCTCAAATGAAGTTTGTACTGTTCGGTGTGCCCATCCCGCCATGATTGCAGCTGCCGGCTTTTTCCACCCTCCCATTTCGGTCCGTCAACCGAAGGCAGCTCTATGCTGGACTGCCAAGCTGCAAAGCTAAATTCCAGAATTCCAGAATGGCGGCAAACCTCATGGCAAGGGCGGTTTCGGTAGAAGGAGAGATATGTTAGCCTTTATTGAAATTCTGCTACCCTGCTGCTGCTGTTGCTTTCCACTGTTTCTAGCACGGAAAGCATGGTTCGCTCTGTCTGCTACAAGCTTGCCAAAATCCCCGCACATCCTCCCCTTAAGAAAGGATAGTTTGCACTTTGTGTTTCTTCCGACATCCCTGGTTATGGGCGGCCGCCTGGTGGGTTCGTAATAGTAAACTGGGGAAATAAAGAAAACGGAGTTCAATGTAGTTTTATGGGAAAAGGTTTTCGTTTCTGGGTTTTTATTATAATCGCTTCGGAGGATTTAGCCAGGAAGCGACTGTTTCGGGAGAGAAATATTTATTTCATTTTAAATAGCATGTGCATTTGGGAGAAAGCTTGTTTTGTTCGAATCGTATTGGTAGCACAATTGGAAATAATCGATTGTCAATCACGTTTGGTAATGATGGTAGAATTGAATTTAATTTGAGTAAGGTTACGTTTTGCATAATCCTCCTGATCATAAGCCATGTTGAAGTACATTTATGAATGTATTAAATTTAATTTTCGTTTCATATTTTGTATGACCTAGAAAATGGTAACCAAGAATCTGGCTATGAAGTAAATACGCACATTTGAACTTATTCTTCTAGAAGAAAGTAGGGCGTTTCGCTCACACAACAACTCTAGGCTATTTTTTGATATAGTTTGGATATTGGTTTACCCATAGCAGGTGCGGTCCTTCGTGCGAAGAAGTGGTCCGTAAAGGGATTTGAACAACGACGGGGTTTAAGTTGCCCTTGGAATCATACCTCTCGATCAGCATTGAATTTTAAAATTAATCTAATCAGAGATAAATGGGCCGGCTCGGTGGTCCAGTGGTAACGGCGTAGGGCTGTCCAAAGGCCCGTCGCCGGTTGGAATGGAATCAGATCACTGCCGCCCCCCATACGCAGGATTGACTATATATCTAGCTATGGGTACACTAAATTATTATTAAATATTTGAATAGGGACAGAGAGCCTGGATTTCAAAGTCTAAAACTCTCTTCCGTCTGCATATGCTTCACGATCCGGGATAGGAAGCAACTAGCTGGAGTGTTCTGGTGAGTAGGTGAAGAAATCAAAAACGTTGCGAGCTGGCAATCCCTGCTGAGATGGCATTTTTCTTTCGCGAAGTCTGCCGGATAAGCTTAGTGCATAACAGATACAATATGGCGAAAGTCATTAAATGCATGCTAATCTAAAGTGAAATAAGTGCCTCAATTACATGTTTTTTCTCCAATTAAACTATGGTTTGTATAAGATTAAATGAAATAGAAGTATAATAAATGAACATCTTACTTGATCGAATGGTTGAAAAGTATATACATTTACAGTTACTCCCAAAAGAAATGGTACAGTCTCGATTTGCACGTTTAATCCATATTTCTTAGTCAATTCTCATCACAGCCGCACGTCATGTGATAGCTTATGATTCCAACGTAATAGAACGATTCAACGATTCACGATTCAACCGTGTTAGAACGCAACTAAACGCGATGGCACGCGAATCGAAGCAGGCTGCACGCGATTCGACGCAGATAGCACGCAATCCAAAGTAGGCGGCATGTGATTCAAACGTTATCGGAAACGAGTGTAACTCAAAGGTGATAAAACTGTTGCATAACAGTCATTTCAAAATCATCCATAAGTCAATCATACTTTTCCTTTCTAAACTGTCATTTCCGCATAGCACGGATAAACGAACAGCCGGATAAAAGGTACCCGGTTAAACGGCATTCCACTCTATATAGAAAATAAAGTCATTCCAAGCAGATGGACATTTCACGACATGATATAACACTTTTATACGTCTCTGGCAAGGTGCTTATTTTTAGAAGGTGAAGTTATTTAGAGCAATTTGACATTTCTCCACTTGACATACGTGTTCCGTGTTTTCCTTGGTGGAGAGGAAAGGAAAACTGGAGAGAAGAGCTGATGTCGCTTTGAAAATGTTATTTTGCCGTGAAAATATCTTGTATTCACGAGTTATACGTTTAGTTTTGGTGCGTTTTGGTTAACTGTTGTTAGAAATCATTAGCAGGTGTTTTTTAGTCGGTTGGTTTTAATTGCAATCCCCCATTTAACAATTAACCAACGAGATCAAATCCATCTTCTGAACATTGCTGCAGATGCCGACTACATTATGGCA